>JBBPBS010000549.1:39493-58399 GCA_037974835.1 Cicer judaicum | reverse complement strand
ATTTTTGTAGCTAAGATTCTTATAATGTTATAAATATGTTTGTAAATAATTATTAAAAAATTCTAATGATAAATATTAGTTGACTTAAAAGCAAAAATTAAAATTGTTGATAGAAAACATGTGAAAGACCATTGTTTGAAAAAAAAATTTAAAGAGGCTAAAAATAAAATATGATTTATTTCTAGCAATAAAAAACTTATTTAACTTTTAAGTTTATTAATAAGTAATATTGTTTATACAATTTTATCCTTGAAGAGAGAGAATTAGTTAATATTTTTACTGTACTTCAAAAAATTTAATGTTTTCATTGTAGTATTTCTTGTTGGTTGAATACAAAGATGTAAATTAATTAGAGGTATATTAGTAAAGAAATAGTTAATGTAATTGATAATTTTATATTAGTAAAGTCTTATAATAAGAGAGACAATAAATTTTTGAAGAGTGATTTATATTTAAAGATATAGGTAAATATATTTTATTTTCACCATATACCTGAAGAGCAGAAATTCCGGTACCAAACAAAAAGTCAGATGGAAATGATGTTCAACTTGGAAATCTTGAAGAATTTAAAATTTTTAATATAGAGTAGTATGGTTTAGTTGTAGCTTGTTCTCCGATCTATATATTAAAAAATTTCAGATTGATTAATTTATAATATTTAATGAGGTAATTAAGAATGACTCAACAATCAATATGGCAAAAACTTTATCGGAGTACCTTTGACTCATATGGAGTGGATCTTAGCTTGTGAAGTAGACCTATATATTAGTAACATTATTATACAACCAATCAAAGAGAAATATTAATTTTAAAGGCATACCGAAAAATGAAGACCATACTATACATGGTATAAAAATTGTTGCCATTTTGGCTTTGTAAGAATTCTTTCAATAGAAGTATCATTTTGTTATTTTGTTTTTTCAATGTCAAGTGAATTATTTTGTTCTAATTGTTCCACAAAGAAGTGATTTTGTCCACTAAATTTTATATTATCTACACCCCTTTAACGTTATTATATTTCATTACATTTATGACAATGATTTCTATATTCGTCTCTTTTTATAAGCACTTATATTTTTTTCACATATATTAGAAAAGTGATAATAAATTTAATTTGTCTATTTTATAGTTTTAGCAATGTATAATTTTGGTTTCTATAGCTAGTTTTCATTTCTTAATTTTTTTACATATAAAAAGAAAAAAACTTAAAGTTTTGACTGCTTAAATTAAGTCCTTACACTTATTGTTCAAACAAATTTGGTCCATATACAAATATTCTAATAAATTTATTCTTGAATCATGGTTTTAGTAATAAAGGAACATAAAAGATACATTGTTAATTGAAATAATAAGTTAATGTAAGCAAAAACTTACTATTTTTAGTAAATTTTAATAAAATATGATATTTATTCTCTATTTTTTATTATTATAAAATTCATTTCTTATAGTAAAAATAAGAGTCTAACTTAAATCATTTTTGAGAGATCCATAATATAGACACACAACTATTGATAGATTGTTCAAAAAAAATAAAAGCAAATGTCCAAACCTTGTGCCTGAGTGGGGATGTTGGAAAGCAAAACAAGCGACAATATTATGAGAATAGTTTTAAAAGATCTCAAAGATGATAGAGTCTCCATTTTCTGCATTTGAAAAGAGAATTTTGGAATTTGATAGATATAAAAAACACAATTATTATACTTTATATATAGTGTAGAAGTTAAACCCAAAACTTATTCCTATTCTTATGACAACCTATAAGTGACTATCTATTCTATTTTTAAATAACAAAGCAAAATATTCCAACGAAGATCTATGATTGTATTGTTTTGATTGTTCTTTTGACTTACACAAATCTTTCTATATATAGACTTTTTAACTAATTATATAATGTTGTTATCTTTTAATTTTTTGATAAATAATAATGTTCTTAGTGTCATGTCACGTTGAATATATATATATATATATATAACTTTTTTAGTTAAGCAAAAAATTAATATTTTTTACTTGACATAGCAAATATTTTATTTGTCTCGTTCTCATTATAAACGCCTCATTTGAATTGTGCACATTTTTAAGAAAAATGATTAATTAATTGTATTGATTGTAACAGTAAAAAAAAATTATTTATTAATTAATTGTATTGATTGTAATAGTAAAAAAAAATTATTTATTAAAATATTTTTATTAATAGTAATAGTTAATATATAGTTCAATGAGTTGAAACATAATGAATAAAGTCAGAAATATGGTTAGATTCATATTTTAAATGGTCTAGAATCAAAATAGATTAAAATAGAAAAAATGTAAATGGTTAATTAGTTAGATATTTCAAACATAAAGCAACAATGATAATGTTTCAATAATAGTAATAATCAAAACCAATTATATTCTTAGATTTTTCAAAGTAGAAAACGCTTAATCTCAATTAAGTCTCCAAAATAACCCCTTCAAACCATCTACATCCAAAATTATATCTTCACTAAACCTACAACGATTAAATAAACATAGGAACTGTAGTGGATAAATTTTACGGATTATAACGGTTTTAACCACGGTTATAAGACAACATTTAAACCTTGTTTAAAAATCATAATTTTTTTTGTTCAAATGATAACCGTATTTTTCAAATAATGATGGTTTGAACCACTTTAATTATCGAGTTTTACTAAACAAACATGAATATTATGGCGGTTTCAACAGACTAATTTTCTATTCTATTGTTTACAAAATTTGGTTCAAAATTGTGGTTGTCAAATAGATATAGCAAATATCTTGATGGCCTTGTAATAATAAAAAGAAAATATTAATATTCTCTTTCTTTTATTCCGCTAACAATATAAAATATAATTCAACATAATCCTTCAATCCAAAAAAACTATATGGATAACTCAACTCGCTACTTTCTTTAAATGATCTTTTTTAATTTTGATATAGATTATAGGAAGGAAATGTTGAGTTAGAATTATGGTATGAATGGATTTTGTATGCAAGAGTACATAATTGATTTGGGTGAAATTAATAAGGGGAATTGTAATTCTTTAAACTTGTATAACACTCAATCTGTATAATGTCCATAACTTTCACCAAATATTGTATAGCAATGATTCTTAAACCATTAGAAACTTGAAAAAATTATCTTCAAATTAGACACTGGAATCGTTGATTTCTACACATTATAGTTGGAGAAATTTAAGGTTACAAGTTATATAATATTTGTTGTCCTATTTTTGTTCCTTCATGTCTTTTTTTCATAACCCGAACTATTTGGATACTTGAATAATAAATATCATATTTATAAACTAGACATTCTAAACTTTTTTAAAAAATTTCGTTAACTTATATTCCACATCGGTTGACATTTTAATAAAATTATCAAAGTTGATGTATAAATGTCAAAAATTCTGCTAGAATTAAAGTTAACTTAAATTCAACATCGGTTTCCACTAGGTAATGTTGTTCAGGACCTTTGAAACAAATAGACATGTCCTCAGTTCCATATATATTATTTGTCAATACAAGTTTTTTCAAATTCATTAAAATTTCATGTATTGATTCTTGAATACCTACTATAGTAGAATATTTATGTGGTATTTTCTCATATTTTACACGTGTGATACATATTCTATCAATTTCTCCGAGCAAAATTCGTCGCATTGCAATGTCTATTGTATCTGCTTGGCCTTTCATAAGTGGAGACAAAATAAAGTGTCCATAATAAAGACGCTTACTGTTTACCCTTGATTCAACACACTTCCACTTTAGTGTTCGAGTAGATACTTTTATTTTTTCTAAATCATGGTAATATATTTTTATCACACTCTTAAATTTATCGTTTATTTCTCTTGAAATATCTTTCTTTAATGTTTATTTTCAGTTTTACACACGTCTTTTTTTAGGATCCCTGCATCCATTATGTGGCATAGGGGTTACGTCCGTATAAACCTTAATAGTATACCACTTCTATGAATAGTTCTTAATGTCGCATCTCTTTCGAGATCGGGACATTTTGTTATGACTTTTGCTCGTTGCATGCCTTGATTGACTACTATTTGAATAGCATTTGCTGTTGCAGTTTGAGCGGCAAAGAGGGTCCCTGTTCGTGTACCCTTAAATCCACACGAACCGGTAGAGGATAAAAAATCACTTGACCCCATACATCAGTAACAATCATAATGGTATTGTTGAAAGTAACTTGAACATAAATAACTCCGTTTAGTATTTTACGAGTTTGTTTACACGAACCAATACGTGTATTTTTACGTGAAGCTATTTTTGATATAGATTTTTCCATTTTTTATTATTTAAAAAAATTAAAGTCTGAAATATATGGATATATCCATTTCTTGGCAAAAATGGATTCTTTACTATTTTCTAACTAGATTTTCTATATTAATTGTATTCTATAATTCGATTAATATAGATATAGAATTATAGAAATATCAAGTATTAAGCAATAATATTTCTTATAATACTTATAATTATAGAATAGATTCAAATTATAAAATTTAAATTATTTTAATTTTATAAGTTAATATTTAAGAAAATTTAATATTAATTAGATTTTTTTATTTGAATATCCATTTTCTTTTGTGCATTATATATTTTATTTTTAATATAAAGCCCTTTTTTGTTAAAATATTATCCCATGTATTTGTTTATGTTTTGGATTGGAATAAATTACAATAATCCGACCTCTCTTGCAGATCAATCGACATTTTTCGCAAATTTTATGAATAGAGGCTGCTAATTTCATATTTATGACTCCTTAACTGAATGTTGAATCTATCTATCTATTAGAAGAAAATAGGATTTTTTTTATTAACTTAAAATTGTGCCCCCTTAAAAACATATTGAGGGTCTAATTAAATTAATTGACTTATACTTCCATCTTCTACTTTCTCAGTCGTAGACACATAGCCTAGAATTTTATTTTCATTCTATTTGTCTAATGGTGTAATATACCTTTAGAAGTGATGCAGTAATTAAATATTTTTTATTTTTTATTTATTTATTTGTGTTCTAGTTAAATCCTCTTCAAGCATTTATTAATGTATCAGGAGTAATATTAGATATCCATTTTTCCTTTACTACATTCACAAGAATATATATAAGTTTTTAATATAATTTGAATATAAGAAAAATGACCATTATCATATATAATATAAAACTTCTCTGCCAATTCTTCCTAATCGAGCCTCTCGATATGTCATTATACCCCTCAAAGTAGAAAGAATTACAATCCTCATTCCCCCTACAACTCTACAAATTTTTTTATAGTTAAGAATATATTTGTAGACCAGGTGTACTGATCCTTTTAAAATTTAAAAAAAAAATTATATGATCCTTTTCTATTGCTCCCTAAAGTTCAAACTAAAAAGTATTTGTTGCTTTCCCAATGTTTTATGATGTTTTCAACAAAACCCTCTCGTAAAAGTATTTTCACAATGTTTTCGGTGATATTAGTAAGTGGTATTTGAACTATTTTTTTCTAGTCATCTCAGCATTGCATACAGTGACACCCTAAACTCCAAAATGACATATATAATAATTTATATTAGATTTTTTTTAGTAAAATTCACAGGGAATAAGGAAAATTTATTTACAAGGAAATAAAAAAAAATTTGTAACTAATTTAGGATACCACGTTTCTCAAAGTACACATGGAACAATTCAAACTTTATCACTCAATTAAAACAATTTAATCTCAATGAATTTGATTTAACTATAAATTCTTATTTTAATTTCAAAAACTTACTAATACTAAGATTTTCATATAAAAAGTCATTTGTAATTACATAACTAAAAATATAAATTACAACTCTAAATTCTCGGTATCGCCTATCAGAGCGAAGTTACTCCCAAACTTGAACTTTAAGACTCATTAACATGTAATAACTGCGATTTCACAAACGCAGAGTCAAGCCAGTCAAACACAAACAACGAAAGACGTGAATTTTGAAATCATGTTAATAGTATAATATAACTAAGAAAAACACACAAATAATCATAATACACTGTATCATAACACAAATATTTTTCAAGGAAAAACATCACATTATAAAGTTAAAACCACTCAAGTAAAATCAATGCATTTCACTATAACATCAAATCATCTAAGAGAAATTATTATTACACACGACACCTATTAATCACAATAAAACAATGACAAGAAAATGCAATGCAATGCATGAGCTTATATTCTATTTCACAATATGGTACCATTCTAACTCTGAAGTACTTGGTTATGAGACTTGATATATACTATGCCACAATCTACATAGATCCCCTCAACTCAACCTGAGACACATATACATGACAATCGAGATAAACGTGTGTTGCATGGTAGCTCCCGATATTTGGACTACTACCTCCAAGTCACCTAGGAATTCCCTATCCGAATACCTCCAAGGTCTAACAATCTTGCCTTAAGGCTCAACAGCAAACCGCCACTATAAGACCCATAATTTTAAATTATACTTTATGTATTTTAGTGGATTTTGGTATTGAACTCAGGGGCTTTTTAGCCAAGTTATTAATATTTTGGGAGTTTAAATGACCAAAAAGATATTTTGATGTCCGATTAAGATTACTCGTCGATAAATGAATTAGATTAACTGCAGTGAATCTTTTAAGAAGAATTTAATTATGGGGAGTTTTGTTAAAAATATCTCGAGTCGCGACGATAGTAGATATTTTTGACAAAAAGTGGTTTGGAGAGGTTATGGGTTAAATGGTAATTTTAATAAATTTTCTAGATATTTTGAGATATTTGTTAATTATATTTAATATATATATATATATATATATATATATATATATATATATAATGAATATTTGTTTGGAGGGAAAAAGGAAAGGAAAGAGAAATAGAAGAAAAGGGAAGGAAAGAAAAACAGTAGAAAAATAAAAACAGACTTCTTCTTCTTCCTCTGCCTCGCGAAGCTTTCTTTCTTCTTCCTTATTCCATTTTCATTTTCGTTTCTTCTTTGGCTTCAAGAATAGAAACCCAAGGTTTGGTGGATGAGAAGACAAGGATTTCTCATCTTCATACTTCCTCGTTGATTCGAAAACGAAGAAAAACGGTGTTAGGGATTTCAAAAACGTCAAACACAAACCTCCCCATTTCACCTAGATCTAACCTTCGTTTCACGAAGAGATAGAAGGGAAAGTTGCTCACTACCACGCTACGGTGCTAGGGAACCAACTTTGGAAGCGACGTCGCGAGTGGGGATTTTACCGGATTTACTCGCGGTACCATAATCGCACGTTAAAGCTAACGTGAAGGTAAGGGCTCCTTCCACTTTTTAAATTGCATTTAGGGACTTATCTGTGGTTGTGTGGAAAAGAATTTTGTTAGGGATAGAGTGTTGATTTGGGGGAAAATGAATCTAAGGCTTTATGGGTAAAATCTTAGAGTTAGGTTTTGGTGATACTGATGAATGTTTCGTGGAAAATGAATTTAACTCATTTATGTATGATTTTGAGTAAAAGAAATTTGATGTGTTTGAGTGGTATGTTGTGATGATATGTGTATGGTTGGATTTTGTGGAGAAATGAATTGTTGTCTTTTGGTGCAAATTGTGGATTGAATTTATGAATATATTTGAGTATGTTCTGTGTGGAATTTGAAAAACATTAGAGTTAAACGAGTATTAAGAATGGGGAATCTCTTAATATCTGCGTTTACTTAATGTTATCATGAAAACCATTAGAGTTAAACGAGTATTAAGAATGGGGAATCTCTTAATGTTTGCGTTTACTTAATGTTGTCGTGAAAACCATTAGAGTTAAACGAGTATTAAGAATGGTGAATCTCTTAATGTCTACGTTTACTTAATGTTTGTTATGAAAATCGTTTAAGTTAAATGAGTATTAAAAATGGGGAATTTTTTAATATCTGCATTTGCTTAACGATTGTTGTGGATAGAGTTAGTGTATGCTCATGCATTCCATTTTGGTGAATCGTGCTGACCCGTGATAGGTGGCACCTCGGTAAACAGTACTGACCCGTGATAGGTGGTACGTTTACGATTTACGTTTTTGGTAAATTGTGTTGACTCGTGATAGGTGGCACCTCGGTAAATAGTACTTTGGCCTGTGATAGGCGGTACGTTTACAATTTACGCTTTTTTTTTAGTAAATCGTGTTGTCCCGTGATAGGTGGCACCTCGGTAAACAGTACTGACCCGTGATAGGTGGTAGGTTTATGATTTATGCTTTTTAGTAAATCATGCTGACCCGTGATAGGTGGCACCTTGGTAATTGGTACTTTGGACTGTGATAGGCGGTACAATTATGATTTATGGCCCTTCAAGGAGGGTTTTGGTTTGGAATTCCAAGTCCATGCATTTTGGCATATACGCATTGCATTAGGGTGCTTGACGCACAAGTCGTGTTTGATTCAAGTGTATGATTGAGTGTTTGAACTTGAGATGTCATTGTGATTGTGATG
This sequence comes from Cicer judaicum, assembly GCA_037974835.1. NCBI lineage: Eukaryota > Viridiplantae > Streptophyta > Magnoliopsida > Fabales > Fabaceae > Cicer > Cicer judaicum. The sequence continues at coordinate 49,944 of JBBPBS010000549.1, read as the reverse complement.
ATTTTACTAAGTGTTATGTTTTGGAACAAATCGTGTGTAAGTGTAATTGATTGTAAAACTATTTCGAAACTCAAGTTGTTGTGGTAATTGTGTGGAAATTGCTAAGTGTTATGTTTTGGAGTTGTGTGTGAATGTGTTTGAGTTAGTTTATGTAGTTTTAAGAAAAACTTGTAGGGAAATCGATTCCCAAATCGATTCTATTAAAACCTATTCCTCAAATCGATTTGCCAATCGATTGGATGGGTTACGGGAGCTCAGCCATTTTGACAAAATCGATTTGGCAATCGATTGAATTTGTTACAGGTGCTCAGCCATTTTGACAAAATCGATTTGGCAATCGATTGAATTAGTTACAGGGGCTCAGTTATTTAAGAAAATCGATTTCCCAATCGATTTCTCAATCGATTGATTTAAACTCAGAATACAGTTTTCACTAAAAACCTTTACAAAATCAATTTCCCAATCGATTGATTTAAACCCAGAATTCAGTTTTCACTAAAAACCTTTAAGAAATCGATTTCCCAATCGATTTGCTTGGTAAAAACTTTTATTCTGAGTCAGACAATCGATTGCTCAGTTGATTCATCAATTGGTTGGTTAGTTGATTTATTACTTGATTGTTTAAAACCCTATTTTGATTTCATTTTACCTGGCAAGTATTATTTGAACGTTTAGCATATGAAAAAACCTTTTAAGGTGCATGCTAAGTGGAAAGGTTATTTTGTGCATTTAAAAAATTAAATGTTATGTGTTAATTGTTAATTTCGATTGGTGACCCTTTACAACTATTGTAGAAATCTGGGCTTTGCCCTCAGATGAGAAACAGGACAATCCTACCGGTTCATATCCTGCGGATGGGGATGTAGATGGGAATTCCTGACTGGAACTATGTTAGGAGGATCTTACGGGGGCGCGTGGAGATCAGTCAGGGTGTTTAATTTGTTTTGTAGAATGATCAGATTAGGTTCACATAGAAGAAACATATGTCTTTCTTTTGTATTGTGTTTATTTTAAACTGGAGGACTGTACCTATACTAAGATTGTCAGCATGACATGTTATTTTCAATGGGATTACATGTACCACTTTTTGATATGTAAATATTTTGGATTCATATTTCGAGAAACTTTTCCGCTGCTTGTAAATTATAATGACTTAATTATTTATCCAAAGGTGTTACCTTATTTATTTCTCTGTTTTATTTTAATTTGTTTTAAAAAAAAAATTACACCCTCGCCTTGAAAATTGGGGTGTTGCGTTGTGGTATCAGAGCTTTGGTTTGGTTTTCCTTGGGAGCTGTGGAGCCTTTGGTTATAGATTGTAGGTCAACCTGTAGGTTGGGAGTTGTTATCTGGTCATGCGTCGGTTTAGGTGGTTTGAGTTGTCAAGTCCAAAATAATTATTATGAGTTGATGTGGTCGGAAGTTAGTTTTGGAATTATTTGAAGTAGTGTTAAGACTCTACTTGATAATGGTTTTATAGGAAAACCATGCCGCCAAGAAGGAATGACGCTTTGAGAGCCAATGCTAATAGGGATGATCGAATGGCGGAGGCTATGAATAACATGGCTGCTTCTGTTGTTGCACAGACTGCTGCCAAGACTCAACGTGATCTTGAAAAGAGGGAAAGAGAGATCTGTGCTGCAGAGTCAAGAGGATTAGAAGATTTTTTTCGTCGTTACAATCCTCCCAAGTTTAAGGGGGATGAAAATTCAGAGAAAGCGGATCAATGGATCCAAGAAGTGGAGAAGATCTTCGAAATGATTAACTATCAGGCGGCAGTGAAGGTCAACTATGCCACTTATATGCTGTTAGGGGATGCTGAGTACTGGTGGAGGAGTGCAAGATTGTTGATGAGATCAGCTCACGAGGAGGTGAACTGGTAATCATTCAAAATGAAGTTTTTGGACAAATACTTTCTGATGAGTACCAGGACTAAATTGGGTGATGATTTCCTGAAACTGCATCAGGGAAACATGACCGTGGGCGAATATGCTGCTAAGTTCGAATCACTATCAAGGCATTTCCGATTTTTCCGTGAAGAGATTGATGAACCATTCATGTGTCATCGTTTCCAAGACGGACTAAAGTATGAGATTTAAGACTCTGTCTTACCCTTGGGAATTCAACGTTTCCAAGTTCTTGTGGAAATATGTAGGGAAGTTGAGGATATGAAGAATAAGAGGGCTAGCCAAGGAGGGAATTTTAGTGCAGGAGGGCCTAGTCGAGTGAATTATCAGAACAACAAGGGGAAACAAATTTCTAAACCTTATAATCGACCACAAAATAACAACGGTGGGCAGAATCGCCCAGGGAACTAGAATTTCGGAAGACAATTGGGACAAGTGCTTCGATGTTTCCGATGTGGGGAAAAGGGACATTATGCTAGTGCTTGTACCTCTAATGTTCTCACCTGTTACAATTGTCGGAAGCCAGGGCACCTGGCCAGGGACTGCACGACTCCAAAGGTGGAACCAGTTGTGAATGTAGCTAGGGCTACTCGTCCTACTGCTAGAGGACGTATTTATTGTGTGGGTGCTGAAGATGGGAATCCATTTGGCAATCTGATTCAACGTGACTGTGAGATTGCAGGTAACACTCTAACTGCACTTATTGATTCGGGGGCGACCCATTCCTTCATTGCTATGGATTGTGTAAATCGTTTGAAGTTATCTGTGTCTGCTTTACCTTTTGACTTGGTTGTTTCCACACCTGCTAAGACTTTGATAGTAAATTATGCATGTTTGCATTGTCAAATAACCATTCAGAACAGGGATTTCTTGGTTAATTTGATTTGTTTACCTCTACAATCACTCGAGGTCATTCTCGGTATGGATTGGATGTCTTACCATTATGTGATCTTGGATTGTGCTCGTAAATTGGTTCTTTTCCCCGAACGAGGAGTAATTAAGTATCTAGCCGCCAACAGACTCCGAGTGTCGCTAAGAGAAGGAACTCATGAGTTTCTATCTCTGGCTAATGTGGAGGCAAAGATAAATGTGAATATAGAAGATGTGATGCTCGTCAATGATTACCGGGACGTATTTCCAACGAAAATCCCAAGATTGCCACCGGTAAGAGAAGTGGAATTTTTCATTGATTTGCACCCAGGAATCAGACCTATTTCTATGGCACCATATCAAATGTCGCCATTGGAATTAAATGAGCTCAAAGGCCAATTTGAAGATTTGTTGAAGAAGAAATTTATTAGACCAAGTGTATCGCCATGGGGAGCTCCAATTTTACTAGTTAAGAAGAAGGACGGAAGCTCGCGTTTATGTGTGGATTATAGACAGCTTAATAAGGAAACTATTAAGAATCGTTATCCTTTGCCACACATTGATGATTTAATGGATCAATTGAGAGGGGCCGTGATATTCTCGAAGATTGACTTGAAGTCGGGTTACCATCAAATTCGAGTAAGGGAAGGAGATATTCAGAAAACTGCTTTCAGAACCCGTTATGGACATTATGAATATCTGGTTATGCCGTTTGGAGTTGCCAATGCACCAGCAATTTTCATGGACTACATGAACAAAATCTTTAGTTCATTCCTTGATAAATTTGTTGTGGTGTTTATTGATGATATATTGATTTATTCAAGAACTGAAGAGGAGCATGGAGAACATTTACGTCATGTTCTTGAGGTTTTACGCAAGAAGTAATTGTATGCCAATCTGTCAAAGTGTGAATTTTGGCTAGAGAAAGTGAATTTCTTAGGACATGTGATAACCAAGGAAGGAATTGCTGTAGATCCGGCTAAGATTGAGGAGGTTCTTGCTTGGAAACAGCCTCAGACTGTCACTAACATACAAAGTTTCGTAGGACTAGCAGGGTACTATAGGAGGTTTATTGAAGGTGTTGCCAAGATTGTGACTCCATTGACACAACTCACCAAAAAAGATCAACCGTTCGCATGGTCGGAGAACTGTGAGGAAAATTTTCAATTACTAAAGAGAAAATTGACGACCTCACCAGTATTGTTGTTACTGCAATCAGATGAACCCTATGAAGTTTATTGTGATGCATCTCACCAAGGGTTGGGATGTGTTCTGATGCAACACAAGAAAGTTGTGGCTTATGCCTCAAGGCAATTGAAGATTCATGAGAGAAACTATCCTACTCATGATTTGGAGCTTGCTGCAGTTGTTTTTGCATTGAAGATCTGGAGGCACTATTTATATGGGTGCACGTTCACAATGTTCAGTGACCATAAAAGTTTGAAATATTTGTTTGATCAGAAGGAATTGAACATGCGCTAGAGACGATGGATGGAGACTCTTAAGGATTTTGATTTCACACTGCAGTACCACCCTAGGAAGGCCAATGTAGTGGCTGATGCGTTAAGTAGAAGAAGTGTATCGGTGTCTTCAACAATTATGGCTAGGCAATAAGAGTTGTGGGAAGCTTTTAGAGACCTACACTTGAATGTAGAGTTTGCACCAGGAATTTTGAAATTCAGAATGATTAAGATTTCGAGTGGACTACTTGAAGACATTGCAAATTCTCAAGATGACGTCTTAATCCAAGTGAAGAGGAACCTAATAGTGCAAGGGAAGACAAATGAGTTTAAGATTGGATCAGATAATATTTAGCGATGTAATGGTAGGATTTGTGTACCAGAAATTACAGATATGAGGAAAACAATTTTAGAAGAGGCTCATAAGAGTAGGTTGAGTATTCATCCTGGAGCAACAAAGATGTATCAAGATTTGAGACATAATTATTGGTTGCCAGGAATGAAGAAACATGTAGCGGAGTATGTATCAACTTGTCTAACTTGTCAGAAAGCGAAGGTGGAACATCAGCGACCTGCTGGGATGTTGCAACCTTTAGATATACCTGAATGGAAGTGGGACATCATTTCCATGGATTTTATAACTAGATTGCCTAAAACAAGGAGAAAGAATGATTCTATATGGGTGATAATGGATCGACTGACTAAATCCGCCCACTTTTTGCCAGTAAAGACCACCTATAAGGTAGATCAGCTAATAGAGATCTACATTGCGGAAATTGTGAGGTTACACGGGGAACCATCGAGTATTGTATCTGACCATGATCCGAAGTTCACATCACATTTTTGGGGAGCATTGCACGAAGCGTTGGGAACGAAACTACGATTGAGTTCAGCTTACCATCCACAAACTGACGGACAAACTAAAAGGACGAATCAGTCCCTGGAAGATCTGTTGATAGCATGTGTATTAGATGATAGAGGAAGTTGGGATGATGTACTTCTGTTGATTGAGTTCACCTACAACAATAGTTTCCACGCAAGTATTGGAATGGCACCATATGAGGCTTTATATGGGCGCAAGTGTGAAATGCCCTTGTGTTGGTATAAGGATGGTGAAAATATGATTGTTGGACCAAAGATGGTGCAACAGACCACGACTAAGGTAAAGAAGATCAAGGAGAAAATGAAGACTTCACAAGATCGTCAGAAAAGTTACGCGGACCAGCATCGCAGACTTTTAGAATTCGAACAGGGTTGATAAAGTTGATACTAATAATTATTTAATAGAAATTAACAATGTACTTGAAATATGTTTCATTTGACCTCAATTAAATGTAGTAAGTAATTACCAACTAAGCTTATATGTTATATTTTATTTGTAGATTATAGTGAGTGACTCTGTGGTATTGTTGTCCATAATTGAATGCTAAATGTGATATGCGTTTTCAACTCATGTTATAATCCCTATCATGCTATGCAAACTGATTTCTGATATGTTGTACTTAAAAATATTATGAATACCTTCGGCATGTTTATTATATCTTTAGAGACTAAGTTTCGATTTTGATTGTGGTAATTTAGGTAATAATTTGCTTACTCGTCATTACAAATTTCGAGGACGAAATTTCTGTAAGTTGGATAGAATTGTGACATCCCAAATTTCATGATAAACTATTTTATTAATTAAATAGGATTTTAAAGAAATTTATTTGGTGTAAAAATTATTTTAGAATATATGTTGATTAATTTCATGATTACTTCTCCTTATATGTGTGAGTTTCTTATGGTTTGATAACCGTATGTATTTGATTTAATGAGTAATATAAATTATAAATATCATATTTCGTTATTTAATTTATTTAAAAAATAATAATTGTATTTTAGCGAAAGTAGTTTAGGATATAAGATTTTGAGTGAGTTTATATATAGATATGTATTAGATATTTGTGGTAATAGTTGTGTGTGTGTTAAACTATATAATAAATGTGTACATAGTTATATTTTAATTATTTAAGACTAATTTTAATTATTTATTTTATAAATAATGGTTTTAAGATGGTAGTAATATTGTGATTAATTTCTTTATTTCTATATATTTTCTATGATATGACGGTTTTAAACGTATTTATTGAGATTTAGTAATAAATATAAATTATTTATATTATATTTAATTATTTTATCGTTTTGACTATTCCATAAATATGGTAGTATTTTAGGTGATTCTATTGTAAAATAGTATAGTAATAATTGTAGTTAATATTGTGAATGAGTTTTTGTTATTAATGTATTTTCAAATAGTAATTACTTAAATTACATTCTATAAATATTAGTTTTGAAATATTGGTAAAATGTTAGTATTGAAATTGTGTAAAAAAAAAAAAACAGTTTAGTAATTGTTGTTTTTATTTAAAATAATAATAATAATATAATAATAATAATAATAATAATAATAATAATAATTTTTATTATTATTATAATAGTAGAATTTGTAGTAGTAGTAATAATAATAGTAAAAATAATATTGTCTCCCTTCTATTCCTCATTTAGGTCAAACACTAAGAAAAGAATACGGAAACTCTAGTCACTACTACAAACCCTATTTCACAAACCCTTTATAAATAAAACCAAAAATCCTAGCCACCGTCCCCATCACCTCCTCTTTTGCGGCATCAAAAGTTTAGAACATCTTTTCCTTATGAACGATTTTGTTGGGGCTTAGAGCTTTGTACTAGAAAGGAAAGCGGCCAAGGTAAGGGCTTTTCCCCACACAGATTATTATTATGCCGTTAGTTGAATGACATGAAATAAATAATCGCGATTACTTGTATTTTAAAAGAAATAAATGTAGACTAATAAAACCCCTAATTTTTATGAGATTAAATTTAATATTTGACTTCTATGTAGTAAAGTATAAAATTTTATGCGATATATGATCAAAAAAACTTAACTCTTATTATGTATATTGGTTGGAGTGTGAAATTGTATTGGTATATATGTTAAAGTGTTAATCCTTATGGTCTATATGATATCAAATTGTTGTCTCTAGGATATCCGATGAAAGTTATAATTTTTATCATTATTTATCTATGAATATGTGATAGTCATGATATGGATGTGTGTATGTGTTTCTTATGATGTGTGAATGAGGTGAAGATTTTAAAAAGGTGATTTTTGAAGGCACGTGGCATAATTCTTAGTGTGGGCTGTGTGGGTATATATCTATTGCATACTACATTTTCATGGCATGACATATGCATCTTCGTGGAAGTTTCCTTAGTGGCAGGTGTGATTCTCTGTGTGGAAGTTGCCTTAGTGGCAGGTGTGATTTTTTGTGTGGAAGTTGCCTTAGTGGCTGTGATTTTCTGTGTGGAAGTTACCTTAGTGGCAGATTTATATCCAAATCATGTAGTTTTAGGAGCATTCATCATGCATATGTGTTGATATAAAATTTATTAGTTTGTTCATTTTGTTTTCTTTTAAATGGAAGTTTCTGCGTTTATGAGTTTTGTGTTATTCTTCTATATGTCTTGCTTTGGTTTGATGTGGATGATGGAAAAAAATTGACCCTTACAACAACATTTTAGGTACTAATGAGTTCGAGGAGATTCAAGAGTAGTTAATGAGTATTGACGTGTGGCGAACGCGAGGGTAAACTTGGGTTTTTCTTTCAAGACGCTTTTGTAATAATGGAATTATCCAGTATTTTTAAACTCTTTTAATCTTTTGTCACAAATTGCTAAAATGTACTACAATTCTATGAATACTAAAGTGGTTCTCTTTTGACTAGAATAATCATCTTTATATTATTTTAGTTTTTGAATAAATATTTTCTTAATGATATTGAATAACATGATTGTTACTAATTATGTAAAACGAATAAATGTTAATTATTCAAAAAAATAAAAGATTCAAAAACTTTTCTAACAAATAAGTATTTTTTTTAAGTAACGATCTGGATTAAAAATCTGGGGCGTTACAAAGCATCATCTTTAGGAATCATCACTATCTCATCAACCATGGGTACTTCAATATTCTCATCACAATTTTATAGCATTATTAATCATACATAATCATGATCATCATATAAACTCGTTACAATTTCATAACATCATTATCATCAATCAAACATCATCATTATCATTACATAAACATGTATCATACAATGCATCCATCTTTTATTATCACATCACATAAATTCGTCTAATCAAACATATGAATAGAATTTCATTCAACATCCAACATCACAATAATATCAAATACCACACAATTATTCAAAATTAAATCAATCAACTTCTTATAAATATTTCTATTTAACATTTTAATCTCACAATCCTAATATTTTTACATGAATTAATTTATCTCTCAAATGGCTACTGTTGTACGTAACGAGTCCCAAATGAATTATTGGGAAATATAGTTTCTCGTTCATCTCACAATATATTATACTCATAAATTCAAACATTCTCTCACCCATTACCTTATTTAGATGTTTTCTCAAACACAAAAATCATTGGAAATTTTCAACAGCAACTATAAATCGACAACATACAGCGAGTGAATCCGAATAAACGATGAGTTCACAAAATCGTTGAGACGGGACTAATAAATCATGCGAAACGTAAAAATAAATGTTAAATAATTACTAATAATTTTAGGAACGAAATTGGAGTCAAAACGATGAGAAAAAACTGCAGAAAAAGTCTCACCGACTTGTTGGAGAGCCAAAAGTGTCAAACATTAACTTCGCTGAAAAATACAAGTGAGTAGTACTTAAAGATTTTAACGAGAGGAATTCAAAAACGATGTCATTTTTCTGAGACGACAAATGTGGTGATCGGAATCGGCCAAAATCAATTCGTCCAAGGAAAGAAACACAACTATTTCTGATTAAATGAAGTTACGATTGATAAAATTGAGGCCAAAAATGGATTCAGTGGCCGATTTCGTGTGGTAAAGTGATTGTGATCAATTCAAAATGGCAAGGAATTGGTGGAGATGAATTTGAGACAAAAAGGGTTTTTTGATGGATATGTGTGTTTTCTTGCTGAAGAGAGGAATTCTTTAAGGGCAGATGAAAGTGTGTAGGTAGCAAATGTACAGGTGTATGAGTAAAACAGGTTGTAAGGCCCAACAATAGGGAGTCTAGTTTGTGTCTGATGCATGAATGAAGGTGTAATGAGTATTTCTGAAGTGTAGGAAAGAAAAAGTCCAACCAGTAATAGCCTAAATGAATATGCAGAAGTAGAAAATAGGGGCGTAAACAATCGTCTGGTCCAAAATTCCTTTTTTTAGTATTTCTAAAAGCCCTTGATAAATAAATAGTTTATTTTACTTTTCTAGAAGCTTTTCTCTAAAATACTCATTTTAACATAATATTATCTATCCTTAACATAGATAAATATAATTTTAACAAAAAATCTCATATTCAAAATAATAACTATGATTATTACTATAACATCTTTGAAAATAATCACATAAAAATACATCATCTTTATAGAATAGTTGAAATGATAAAATAAATAAATATAACATCAACAATTTGTATTATTTAATAATTAAAAATAAATATGTGTAACTATATAAAATAAAGAAAATCAGTATTAAAATTACTAATATATCAAGATAATTATTTGTAAAATAAATAACTAAAATAAAATATATTTATAAATAATTAAATCCTATTTCATTAAAAAAATATTTATTATAAAATTCGAGGTATTACATGAGGTTAGTTATCAGCTATAGTATCTTTATCCACCATATTTTATTGCTCCTTACTTTTGATATAATCAACATGCTCCCATTTTTGGATTTTTTTATATTCAATAAAATGTCTAATATTGAATATAAGAATATAATAATACCCAATATATAGAGTATTCGTAACACTCCAAATTTTATAATAAATTATTTTCTTAATTAAATATTATTGTAGATAAATAATTTGATGTTATATTTATTTATTTTATAATTTCAAATATTCTCTAATGATGATAGTATTTTAATTTGAGTATTTGAAAAATATAAGTATAATTATAGTGATTATTTTGAATATGAGAATCTTAATGATTAATGTATTTTAAAAAGATTAATTATTTGATTTTATAAAATATTAGTTTTGAAATATTAATAATATTTTAGAAATTAAATTATGTTTAAAAATAAATAAAAAATTAAAAGAAATGAGCAAGATGTGTTTTATGGATTAGGCCTC
>JBBPBS010000549.1:27176-39368 GCA_037974835.1 Cicer judaicum | reverse complement strand
ATAATAATAATAATAATAAAGAAAACAAAAAAGAGAATGTGAAAAAAACACCCCAAATTATGTTTGTTATTATAAACATTATTATATATGTATTTGTTGGAATGTAATAATTCTTTATGTGTTTATTTTTATGTTTTGCCTTATTTAAAATTATTTATATTAATATATTTATTTGGTTTCAAAAGTAAATTTATTAATTTTAAAATGTTTTATTTTAACTATGATATGCTATTATTATTGCTATCCACATCTTTCATAATTAAATATATTTTTATTATATATAAATAATGATTAAGCTATTGGAAAAGTTTTAAAAAGAATAACAACAAAATAAGATAAAATTTAGAGATATACTCTTACGTTTGTTTGTTCATATATATATATATATATATATATATATATATATATATATATATATAACTAATTTGATATTTATATAATATAATAGTTATTACAAGCAATCTCTCGTTTGAAAATTTGTTTGTCGATCGCTACCTAATCATAGTAACACTTTATATGTTATTATATCATATAGACTTATACATAATACTTAATGTTTATATAATAATATGAGCGCATAGCCACACAACAGCCGCCACTCTTGTAAATATATCGTTTTGAAATAACGATTTTGTCGTAAATTAAAATGCATTATTTTTTCAACAATGGCAGTGACTAAGGGGGGACTTGTTCAGTGATAAACAAATGACTCCAAACAAGAACCTCAGGGCAGCCAATCCGAAGAAAAGAGGTGAACCTGAAGCAGTAAGAGTAAGTGTTCAGGTGCTATGACCTTTTTTCCACCTTTTTTGGATCGAATGATCCAGCGCTCTCAGAAAGCGGATCAAAGGCTTCCTATTCAGTGATTGAATGATCAATACACCTCCTTTCTATATATTATCTTCATCCAAATCACCCTCATTCAACTGCCACGTGAATGCAGAATCAAGTTGTTGACCCATTATTTGTTCACTTTCAACATAGTTGCAAGGCCTTATGATCTACGTAGTGGTGGTCTAAAACAACATAGAATATTTCTATGATCTATGCATCGAAATCATCGTCCTACACCCTTCATTTATAGTTTTACCAACGTTTATGAAAACTCATCTCAATCGGCTCTACGGTGAATATTTTCCCGATAAATCTTGTGTTCGTCGTTTATTCTGTTTCGAACCTATATTGATAGTTAGTGTTCAACACTGATGCATTTTTTATTTTGAATTTCATTGTTGTCGCGGTTACCCATAAGCATTGTTTCGAGTCTTCCATGAACCATTGTCGAATAAATTATTTTAGATTGCTCCGCCGTTGTTGAAACTTCTCTAACTTATACCATATGAGATCGTCAAACCAGGTATGGGTGAGAGAGTTCGAATTCAAGAGTGTAAATTAACTAAGATGAATGGGAAAATCGTATTTCCCATAATTCATTCAGGGCTCGCTACGTACGGCTGAAGCTCTTTGAGTAATAATTGACTAATGGAAAACTTGAATTTGGTGAGGTTAAAACACAAGTTAGAAACTTTTATAGGGTGTTGTTTGATTTAAACTTTGAAGATTGTGTGGTAGTTGAATTATTGTAGAATTTTGTATTTGACGTATTATGTGTTTTGTTAATATCTACCTTGATATTGTTTTATGATATAAAATATGATGATATGTTATTATTTCAATTTCAATCGAAGTGATGTGTGTGAATGGTTTAGTATTATTATCTGTGAGTGAAAATTATATATTGTTGGAGTTTTTGTATTATGATGATAAATTTTGAATGTAATATATGACTATGAAAATATGCATTGATGATTACTTATTGACTTATGATGTTAAGACCTTGATGAATATCACGAAATGCATATTGCATTTTATTGAATAGTGATGAATTCGACGTGTGCCAATGATGGTTCTCTTAATTGAGTGAGTAACCTAGGCCAATAAAGGGAGAAAATAGATGTTGATAATTTTTGAAGTGGAGATTATTTGGTCATCATATAGGTAGGGTCTGACAAACCTAGTGATTACGGGAAAGTACAACTGAATGAGCCTGATCGTGGCGGTCTACTGTCGAGCCTTAGGGAAAGATTGTTAGACCTTTGAGGTATTCGAGTGGGGAGCTCCTAGGTGACTTGGAGGTAGCACTACAAATGTCTGAAGCTATCATCCAACACACGTTTACCTTGACTGTTGCATATATGTGTCTCGAGTTGAGTTGAGGGGATCTATGAGGGCATGGCCATATTGAATTATCCGTCCACTTGCATGGTGGCATAGTATCAAGCCTCCTAACCAAGTACTTCAGAGTTAGAATGGTACCAAAGAAAGAGGAGGAGTCTAGAGAATAAGAGCATGCATATCATTACTTGATTTGTGTGTTTATGTACTTTATGTTGTGGATTGTATCAATGTTTTACCTTGATTATTCTTGTTGATTGTGATTTGATACGATACGGTGTTTAACATATTTTACGTGTTCTTCTTAATTATTTTATACTATTACATGTTTTTGAAGCTCACCCCTCGTTGCTTGTGTTTGGCGCTTGCGAGAACGCAGTCATTTCCGGTTATCGGTTGGTGATCTACGCTCTGATAGGTGATACTGGGTAGGAGTAATTTGTCGCATTTTATTGAGTTATGAACTAATTTAGATTTTTGTAAATTCGTTCAATCAATTTTGTTATTTTTATCTTTTATTCAAATGTAGAAATTAATTGTCTGTAAGTTTAGAATGTGTTTTTATGTGAAAAGTTATACTTAATAAACCTCAACTATATTTGATATAAATAATTTTTATTGAAAATTTTTATGCAAGCATTTTGTGTAAGTGTGAGTGTGACATTCCTGAACCTTATAGTTTAAAATAAAATTTGTATACTCTATTTTGGAACCGCTGTGAATCTCTTTTAAAACGAACACATTTTACTTTCTATTTTAATTTGGGTTTAAGGTGTCACATTATTATTCTAATTAGGATAATGTAAATATATATATAGAATATTCTGAAACTAGAAAAAGATGTTCTAATTAGGATAATATAAATCAATATTGAATATTCTAAAACTAAAAAAAGATAAAAATAAAATAAAATAATGACATATTCTAAACTATATAGATAATCTGATATGAAATTCGAATTCATAATTCTATTTTTTTTTATAAATAAAATTCTGAATTCGAATTTAAATTTTGAATATATATATATATATATATATATATTTATATGTATTATTATTTTTATTTAATTTTTAAAATATTTATTAAATAATATATATATATATATATATATATATATATATAAAAGTGTGTGTGTTATATTTGATATATTTATGAATTAATTGCATTTCTATTCAATTCATAAATAAAATATTTACATAACAATCTCGTATTATAATATCTCGAGTGTTAATGAATGTATTTTAGAGAAATTTAACTGTCATAATTTTAGGACTCTTGGACACAAAATTCGAGTTCCTTTTTTATTTCCTTAATCGCTGCATTTTCATCATACTTTATTATTATATCGTTACTAAAGTTCTACGTAAATACGTATAATTACAGCTCGATAATTTCTAATCTATTAGAATTTTGTCTATCTTGCTTTGATATATAACGGAATATGTAGTCTTTTATACCTTTTTTACTATCCCTATATAACTAGATAATGTTGTTTTGGTATAAGTTTCTAAAAAATATGTATTTATATTTTCTTTTTATTATCATATTAGATTAGTAAAAAATTATAAAATTAAAAAAATCCACGTTTTCGCATGCAAATATTTATTCTTTCATTATCAATTTAAGATGTAATTTAGGGCAGCACCTACTCTTGGCAAGGTAGATTTCAGGCGCTTCCCGAGACTCCTTTTTAATCCATTTTAAAACAAAAATGCTTTATTCATGCTTTAACAAATATTGCGTTATGACATGTTAAAAGGATATCTTTAAATTATATTATAATATTCCAAAGCTCAATACTATAACCATTATTACTTGATTAAAGTTGCATTATTTAGTGACAAACCCTTGCAAATTCCACCAAATATGATAATGATATTTACTACATACACCTCATGTATGAAATTGAATAAGAAAAATGAATATCTATATGGCTATACATCAAGTACTTACCTACTATATTGGTATGAATGATATAATTATGAACATAAGGAAATACTTACCTAATAGTGATGTTACGGTGAGGAATGTTGATTTATTGTAAGTTCTGTCAGGTGATCAAATTTGAGAGACTTAGGAATAATAAGATTATATGGTATATAAATATAAGTAGATATAGATATCAATGTGATCTACAATTTTAATTAACGTTGAATGTAATTTTGCTACATGTTTGAATGTAATGAAATCTGTTATTTTTTATTTTAAGTTGGCTTATGAAAAAAAAAAAAAACTGGTAATTGTTGTCATTACTATTTTGTTGGTTTTAGAGTTGTAGGTGTTGTTACATAATTTAATTCTATAAAAAGTAAAAATATTGCTTATTTTCAAACGGATAAAATTATTCTTTTGGTGATTGTAAAATGTAATTCAAAATGATTGTAATTAGTTAGTTAAAATGTAGTTAGAAGTTAGTTAAAGTATGGTTAGAAGTTGGTTTAATTTGTTGAACTAAATCAGCAAATCTGCTTCTATAAAGCCAAGATCAATCCAATGAAAAATTGTATTAATCTTCAGATAGGAAGATTATTATTAAGATAGAAAAGATCAATCTCCAGAAAATGAAGATCAATATTCGTTTTCTGACTTTTCTATTTTCTTTTCAATTTCAATCCCTCTCAAATATACAGCATGTTCTAACAATTGGCATCAAGAGCTTGGGTTCTAGACCTTGAGAAACACGAGTGCAAGTGCGAGGGGGAATCAAAATTGGGAAACACATGTGAGTGAAAGAAAAGAAAGAAGACATGAATGGAGGAGGATTTGCATCGAATCCCATTCTGGACGGGAAGAACTAGGAGAGGTGGTCTGCATCAATGAGATCATTGTTGGGAGCTCAAGAAGTGTTTGAGATTGTTCAAGATGGCTATGAACAACTTGGTGCGAATCCAACAGAAAGACCACAAACAACTTTCAAAGATTGCAAGAAAAGAGATTGGAAGGCATTGTTTTACATCCAGCAAAGTGTGGATTCAAACCATTTTGAAAGGATCTCAAAGGTATCTACATCAAAAGAGGCATGGGATATCTTGGTGAAGTATTACACAGGTGATGAAAAAACCAAGAAGATCAAACATCAAATGCTAAGAAGAAAGTATGAATTACTGCAAATGGAGAACAATGAGAATATGATTGACTATTTCAATCGAGTGCAGACAATTACTAATTAGATGAAAGCCAATGGAGAAGTGATGACAGAGGTTATGATCATTGAAAAGATTATGAGGACATTAACACAAAGACACGATCACAAAGTGGTGGCAATTGAAGAATCAAAGAATTTTGATACAATGAAGCTAGAAGATTTGCAAAGCTCCCTAGAAGCTCATGAATTAAGGGTAAAAGAAAGAGATGAGGCACACACACAAACACAAGCACTGCAAGCTCATATCAACAGGAAGTCCAATCAAGATGGAGTAAAAAACAAGAAGTGAAAGGGAAAGTCAAAATGGCACAAGAAACAGGATCAAGATGAGGAGGCTGTAGGCTTAAGAAGTCAGCAAAACATTGATAATAAACGTAAGAAACCATTTGGCAAAAAGAAAATTGACAAAAGGATGGTCCAATGTTATAATTGTCAAAAATATGGGCATATTGCAGACGAATGCATCTCCAAGAGAGTACAAAGAGATAATGGTGAAGCTCAATTGGCCTAGGCAGATAGTTCTGACTCAGATGAAGTGCTGCTGATGGCATCTACAATCATGGAGGATGACTGTCCAGGACTATGGTATCTTGACACAGGGTGCTCGAATTACATGATTGGCCATAAAGATTGGTTTGTAAATATTGATGAGAAGGTGAAGAACTAAATCAGATTTGCAGACAATAGCACAGTAACAGTTGAAGGTATTGGCAAAATCTTGATTTAGAGAAGGGATGACAAACAATCTTTCATATGTGATATGTTGTATGTACCAAATATGAACAACAACTTTCTAAGCCTTGGACAACAGCTTGAAAAGGGGTATTCTATGAAGATGGAGCAGTGTGAAATGAGATTGTTTGATGATTCAAGAAGATTGATCTTGAAGGTACCACTATCAAAAAATAGAATCTTCATGATTGATATCCAAATCAATGAGAGCAAATGTCTAGCTACTGAAGTCTTGAATGAAGATTGGTTGTGGCATCAGAGGTTTGGACATTTAAATTTCAGAAGTCTTCAGATGTTGCATAACAAGAGAATGGTGCAAGGAATTCCCAGAATTAAAATGCCAAAGGAGCTATGTGAAGAATGCTGTCAGGCCAAACAACACATAAACACATTCAAGGCTGAAGTGCCAACTCGATCTTCAAGAATGATGGAAATAAACTACTCTGATGTGTGTGGTCCTTTTGAAGAAGTATCAATAGGAGGTAATCATTACTTTGTATCATTCAATGATGATTTTACAATGAAAATTTGGGTATATCTAATCAAGAGAACGAATGAAGTACTTGAAATACTTAAAATATTCAAGATATTGGCTGAAAAACAAAGTGGCCTTAGTATGAAAATTATAAGAATAGATGGAGGAGGAGAGTACAACTCTCATGAATTCAATGGTTTTTGTGAAAAAGAAGGGATACTGCATGAAGTAACTGCACGATACACTCCCCAACATAATGGCACAACTGAAAGGAGAAATATAACCATAATAAACATGGCTAGGAGTATGTTAAAAGGGAAGAAAGTGCCTCATAAATTATGGGAGGAAGTAGTATCAACTGCAGTGTACATATTAAATAGGTGTCCAATCAAGAGACTGGACACAAGGACACCTAAAGAAGCTTGGACTGGAAGAAAGCCAGTTGTGAATCACTTGAGAGTGTTTGGCTCATTGTGCTTTAGGCATGTACCAGCTCAAAATAGGAGGAAGCTTGATGACAGGGCTGAACAAATGGTGTTGTTGGGTTATGATGCCACTGGGGCTTACAAGCTGTATGATCCAAACAAAACCAAAGTAGTGATAAGTAGAGACATACTAGTGGATGAATCAAGAGGTTGGAACTAGACAATGAATGCTATCAGCCCAGGCATACCAACCAGACCAGCCAGCAGTGCAGTAGCAATTGAACTGGCTGAGGACCAGCCAATAGAGGTAGCAGATCAGCTTGCTTTTGAACCTGTGAGGAGATCAACAAGAGCTAGACAACCTTCAATCATATTGCAGCCATATGAAGTAACATCTGACTCAACCATCAATGCAGATGGAGAATTAATTCATTTTGTCTTGCTTGCTGAATCAAAACCAATAAGTGATGAACAAGCATTGAGTGATCCTAGAATGGTAGCTGTAATGGATGAGGAGCTCGAAGCCATAGAAAAGAACAAAGCATGGAAGCTAATGACCCTACCAGTGAATAGAAGACCTATTGATGTGAAATGGGTCTATAAACTAAAATTGAAACTCGATGGGCAAATTTCAAGGTACAAGGTCAGACTTGTAGCAAAGGGATTTTTGCAAAAACATGGGCTGGACTATGATGAGGTATTTGCTCTAGTAGCAACAATTGAAACAGTAAGAATGGTAGTTTTAATTGCTAGCTACAAAGGTTGGTCTATGCATCAATTAGATGTTAAATTAGCCTTCCTCAATGGCTCATTAGATGAAGAAGTGTATGTGAAGCAGCCCCCTGGATATGTGAAAACAGGCAAAGAAGATCATGTTTAAAAATTGAAGAAAGCTTTATATGGCTTGAAGCAAGCACCTAGAACTTGGAACAAGAGAATTGACAGATTTCTCATAGAGCAGCAATTTGAAAAGTGTGTGAATGAGCATGGAGTGTATGTCAAGAAGGGAGCAGCAGCACTTGCACTGCTGATATGCCTCTATGTTGATGATTTACTACTAACTTGTAGTGATGTAATGAAAATCGGTGAGTTCAAATTCAGAATGGAGAAGGAACTTGAAATGACTGATTTAGGCGTGCTGGCATATTTCCTTGGTATTGAATTTGAAACCAGAAAAAATAGATTTTTTTATACATCAAAGGAAGTATGCAAGTGATGTATTAAAAAGGTTTAAAAAGCAAGATTGCAATGGAAGCATCACCTATCAGAATCAGGGCTGGTGCTGTCCAAAGAAGGCAATGATGAGTTGATTGATCCTACGACCTTCAAGCAAATTGTAGGATCCTTGAGATACTTGTGCATCACTAGGCCATATATCTCTTATAGTGTTGGGCTAATTAGTAGGTACATGGAGAAGCCTAGGATATCACACTACATGACATCAAAAAGGATCTTGAGATACATAAAAGAGACCGTTGAATTGGGTCTGGTGTATTCCACAAAACTAGATGAAGAGGAAGCTGAACTTATTGGCTTCACTGATGTTGATTGGTGTGGAGATATGGATGATAGAAAGAGTACCACGGGCTATGAATTTAATATCAATAACTCACCAATATCATGGTGTTCAAAGAAGCAAAGCATAGTAGCATTGTCCACATGTGAAGCTGAGTATGTTGCTGCATCCATGGGAGCATGCCAAGTTGTGTGGCTGGCAAAATTAATGGCAGAACTAGGACTAAGAAGTAACAATGCAGTGAAGATGAAGATAGACAACAAATCAGCAATAGATCTAGCAAGACATCCAGGTGTTCATGGAAGGAGCAAGCACATAGAAACAAGATTTCATTTCCTAAGGGATCAAGTAATGAAGGACACGATAAAGCTGGAGCACTGCAATACAAATGATCAAAAGGCTAACATCTTAACCAAAAACTTGAAGAGAGTGAAGTTCCAAGAGATGAGGATTAAACTTGGATTAACTTCAAATTGAATCACTTTTGAATTAAGGAGCATGTTAAATGTAATTCAAAATGATTGTAATTAGTTAGTTAAAATGTAGTTAGAAGTTAGTTAGAGTATGGTTAGAATTCATATTATGATCAATAACAATTTTTGAATATTCAATGTTGGTAGAACATTAAAGTTAATAGTTTTAGAAAACAAATTGTGAAGGAGTTAATATGATTAATTTTGTAAAAAGAAAATACTTTTATGATTGAATTGATGTTGATTTATTTTAAGGAATTAGATTGTTTTGGAGTTTTGTAAAAAAAAAAATAATGATAATTTTATTTAAAATTTAGAGTTGTCAAAAAATATTTACTCAAATTTTTGCTATGTGTTGTTTTTAATAAAATATAGAATATTTATTGTAGTGATAGTTTCAAGGAAATAAGCAAATAAATTGAAACTATTTTGGATGCTTTCATATCTTGATATCTCGTGGATTTTAAAAATACACATTACTTGTTTTATTTTTATTATATATGGAAAAGTGATTTATTTGAATTATTTTATTTAGTTTGATAACGTGTTGTATCTTTAAGTAAATAATTATTTATCGTATTTGTTATTTAAAAAATATTTGTTTGAGCTTGTTTTAACTTTTAAGTGATGATGATTAATACAAAGAACAAAAATATATATCATAAATTTGGAATGGTTGGACTACATGTTATGAGTTTATAATTAGTGTTTGATTTGTTAAATAAACGAAAAATCGTTGTGCCAAATTGTTTGTTTATTTATTTGAATGTGTATATAATTATGTGAGTATGAAAGTGATTGTGTTTTAGATGTTTTAAGTGTTGGGAAGTGGTGTAGTGTTTAGAGTAGTTGGAAATGTTTAATCGTGAGATAGTTTTATTTATTTTTTTTTTTTTATAACTGATTGTTGATTTATATTAATGTAAATTACTAATAAATTATTGAGAATATATAATTAAGTAAAATTTTAACTTATAATAAAAAGTTGTGGTGCCCCGGTCATGAAACATATTAAGGATAGTTTTAATTATCTGTTTAACCTCTGATGCACCGAAATAATAAAGATTTTGATAAATAAATACGATTTTGATAAATTGTTATATTAATGTGTATATATATCACTTCTCATAAATTTTATTGGGCATTAACATTAAATATATCATTTGAATTTTTAGGCACATTAAATACATCATTATATATATCACTTCTCATAAAATATATAATTAAAAAAATCTAAGCCTAAACTAAACTTCATTTACATGTATACAAAATAGGCACATGTTTTCTGAAATAAAAATCTTCGATCATTTTTTATCAATGTTACTCGAACGCATCAAACACTAATATTTGATCTTAATAGAAATTTTAAAAAATTAAACAGTTAGATTTGATGAAATAGGAATTTTTAAAATAATAAACGTGGACATATTAAGTAAATTAGTAAATTTAAAAATGAGCATGTAACTTAATAATGAATTGTTATTTTATTACTCAACATAGTATATAACTTATATGAAATACATTACATTTAACCATTCTTATAAATTTTGTTTCATTGTATCAAGTGGTAAAATATCATTCATTCTAATATTACTTATTATAGCTTAAATACTAAAGAAAAATAATATTCCTATTAAAAAATACAATTACAAAATACATAAAAATTATGATTAACTTTTGTCTTTGAATTTGTATATTAATCTTCATGAATCTTTTATAAATTCTTTAAAATTGTTGATTTTGGCAAATGTAGTCTTCATGAATACTTTGAATTTGCAAGATATTTAATAATAAATTCATCAATATTTTACTCTTCAAACTTCGTTGTTTGCATCCACATCTATATAAAAGCTCGAGTTTCGATATAGATTCAATCTTTGTGGCAGCAGCTGTTTAGTCCAAAATTTAGATTAACCTTGCAAATAAATGTTGGAATATAGATATCCAATATATACACGTGTTTTTTTTTTCGACATCGCAAAAAGATAAACACAAGGACAATTCATAAAATAAATTTGACAAGAAAAGCTCCATCGATTGCTTTTCGTTATTGTGTTGAATTTAACCTACATACAAATATATTATAGGGGAAACATAAAAAAGATGTGAGTTTTTCTTTAATCATGTAAAATGAATAAAATCATGTATAGATTAACACACGTTCGTGAATCATATATATATATATGGATAAACTTTCAATGGTAAAGCATGGACTACTTGAAATTCATGTGGGGTGAAAAATAACTTAGGAAAATATGGATTGAGAGGTTATATTTTGTGCCATATATAAAGTGTAACACCCGTCTAGATTGTATATATTTTTATTGTTCACTCTCACTAACACTAGTTGTACGATGACATCCTCGAGATAACAATTGAAAGTGTAAACTCAATAAATCAATTTCCTCTGATAAAAACTATACTCAATTTTAAGTTTTTTAGATGGTATATGAAACTCAAAATCCATATATATCCTTAAACACACAAGCACATATATAACTCACAAGCGTTCAAAGCTAACAAGACGTTCAAAATAAAATTTAATGCACTTGTAAATTTATTAAAAAATTGAAAGTTGAAGCCTTAAAGGTTGTCAGGTAACATTTAAATATTTTTTTTACCTTTACTTGTACTATAAAGCACTTACAACGATCATATTTAAAAAATCCACGACGATGAAGGAGACACTTGTAATTTAGACAATCGATGTCTGAGATACATGTCATAGCTGTAATGCATAAAATAAAATAAAAAATATTATTGAAAATAGATTAAGAGTTTTGTAAAATATGAAAATATGAGGATGGAATTACCACCAACATATTCTAGAGCAAGACATAAGAACACTAAAAGGATCATAGTATAAAAAACCTTGAGAGTTTTATCCATTTTTTACTCTACCTTGGATGCAACAAATGTAACACCATAAATTTGATAATAAACTATTTTATTAATTAAATAGAATTTTAATAATTAATTTGATGTTAAAATTATTTTAGAATATATGTTGATAAATTTTGTGAGTAATTTTTGTTATAGGGATGCTTTCTATGATGTGCTGGTTTGATAGATATTATATTTAATGAGCAATATAAATAATAAATATTTTATGTTATTATTTTATATATTTTTCCAAAACTAATAGTATTTTAGTATAATATTTTAAAGAACGAGATTTTATATGATTTTAAGTGTATATGTGAGTTGGTAATTAATATGATATTTTCTTATATGTTTGACTAATGTTAAGT
>JBBPBS010000549.1:2379-27166 GCA_037974835.1 Cicer judaicum | reverse complement strand
GAATATTAAAAAGGAGATTAAATAATTATTAATTTTATTTTAACAGAATAAAAATAATAACAGTAAAGCATAAATAAAGAGACCAATGAGTTTGACTCTATGAACTGTGATTGTAAATAAAATAAAACAAAGAAAAGAGAAGGGAGTTGAACGGGCAGCTGTAGAATCAAAGAGTAAACACAACAACAACCTATCGTTTGACACCAGTAATCGATAACTGTTTCGTAAGAGTTTCTCCATTTTCATCCAAATTTGAGTATGTTATTTCATTCATTTAACTCATCAATTAAACATAATTTCCAGATTTTTAACAACTCTAATTTCTCTCTAAAATACCCGACTTCTTCATTTGTAGACTTTGTTATTTTGCACCGTTCTCCTTCACCGTAAGTCTGATTTGAGTGAAACCAATGCCAAAACGACCGTGTGAAAAGTGGCTATATTATCCACTTATTGGGTTTTTGATTTATGGTAATTTTCCTTGACCGAATTTCGAATTTTTTTTTTAGAGTATCTTCTCATAATTTATTTTTAACATTTACCCATAAACTGTCGAGTTAGATCGATTGAAGAACATAAAATCAATGAACAAATGTTGTTTGCTCGTGGGATCGTATTCGTATGTGAAAGCGTCAAAATAAGGTAAGGGGTGAGAGATCGTTTGAATTCATGAGTATAATATATTGTGAGATGAATGGGAAAACCGTATTTCCCAACGATTCATCCGGGGCTCGCTACATATGGCAGTAGCCCTTTGAGTGATAAATTAATTAATGTGCAAATATCAAAATTGTGAGATTAAAATATAGAATAGAAATATTTGTAGGGTGTTGATTGATTTCATTTATTTATTTGAATGTGTGATATTGATATTATTGTGATATTGGGTGTCAAATTAAATTTATATATATGTGTGATTAGGTGAGTTTATGTGATAACAAAATATGGATGTGTTGCGATAATTTTATATAATGATGATGTACGATTAATAATTCTGATGCTATAAATTTGTGATGAGTTTATGTGATGATGATGATAGTGATGTTCTAAACCGTGATGAGAATATTGAATTAACCTCATAGTTGATGAAATAATAGTGATTTCAATTTGTATTTGAGATAAAGGTTTTAATGGAGTATCATAAACCAATAAGGAAAAAAATAAATATTGTGAATTTGTGAAATGGAGATTATTTTGTCATCATATAGGTAGGGCCTGACAAGCTTAGTGATTCTGGGGAACTACAACTAAATGAGCATGATCGTGGCGATTTGCTGTCGAGACTTAAGGCAAGATTGTTAGACCTTGGAGGTATTCGGGTGGGGAATTCCTAGGTGACTTTGAGGTAGCACTCCAAATGTCTGGAGCTACCACACAACACATGTTTACCTCGACTATCACGTATATGTGTCTCGGGTTGAGTTGAGGGGATCTATGAGGACAGGGCCAATTTGAATTGTCCATCCACCGGGATGGTGGTATAGTATCAAGCCTCCTAACCAAGTACTTCAGAGTTAGAATGGTACCACATTGTGAAGTATAGATTGCATTTCCTTGTGATTGTTTCGTTGTGATTGATGTGTTTCAAAGGTAATAATAATTAGATGATTTGATGCATATTATAATGAGATGATTATTTTACTTGAGTGACTTTGATGTTATAGTATGATATTATTTAATTAAATATTTTGATATATCGTAAACTGATTAAGATACGGTTCTATTATGATTCTTTGTGTGTTCTTCTTACTCATATTATACTATTAGCATGATTTTAAAACTCACCTCATTCGTTGTTTGTGTTTGACTGGCTGGGCCATGCGTTTGCGAAATCGCAGTTATTACAGGTTAATGAGTCTTGAAGTTCAAGTTTGAGAGGAACCTCGCTCTGATAGGTGATATTGGGAATAAGGGTTTTAATTTGTATTTTACTTATTTAATTTGAATCAAATTTTTGTATGAAAACCTTAGAAGTACTAGTAAGTTTTTAAAATTAAATCAAGTAATTATACTTAAATCAACTTCATTGAGATTAAATTGTTTTATTTGAGTAATAAAATTCGAATTGTTGCATGTGTACTTTCAGAAACGTGATATCCTAAATTAGTTACAAATTTTTTTATTTTTTTGAAAATATATATTTATTTATCGGCTGCAAATTTTATAGGAATATGATTTAAATTATTATATATATTATTTTGGGATTTAGGGTATCAAATTAGTGGTATCAGAGCCTGGTTTGTCCAATCAGACCGAGTGGGTCGAATTTCGATTCTGTGTTACGAATGTCAGTCGTGTCAATTGTGTTTTCTTGTGTAATAATTATTTTCACTATGATGTTTTCCCGTTATATAATTTTATTAAGGGTTATATGCTTTTGTATTATTATACATATTTTTGAGATTTCTAATTAACTGTTTATTATTTGCTTACTCTGATTGTGTTCTGGATCCTAAATTCCTATATAAGTGAGTAAATAAACCATGAAATTATTTTGTTAAGACTTGTGTTAATTTTAATTGTTGACAGGATTATGTTAGTTATTTGTTGCTTATTGCTTGTCTATCGAACTATGATTTTTGCACTCTAGTTTTATATGAATAGTTGAAAGTAATAATTTAGATTGACCAGCTGTATGTTTCAAGTTATTAATCTCATTCACGTAATCTTAGTTATCAAATGTCATACCTCACTAGTTAGTTGTTTTAAAGTTCGAATTTCACCCTTAATCAATTTAAAATATTTAGTTTTGATATGTATTTGGTTAAAGTGTTTGATCTAATAACTATTGATTGAAACATTGATTTTCGTATGGGTTATATGTTTAAAACTTCAAGTATTGACTTTTACTAAGTACAAATTATTATTATTCTAGTTAAACTCAATTTAGACAAAAAAATATGTTTCGTTCTAAACTTTGAGTTAGATAGGAAATGTGTCTCTAACGTTTAAAGTTTTAATTTTGACTAAACATTTATTATTTTTATTTTATTATTTTAAACTTCCAGAAAATTGAGAAAGTTTTCTGGAACAGTTATTGATCACTGATGTAAAACGATAGAGTTGTTGTTGTGTTTCCTCTTTGGTTTTACGGCTGCCCTTCCAACTCCCTTCCCTTCTTTTGTTTGTTATATTTTATTAACAATTAGGATTCATAGAGTCAAACCCATTGGTCTCTTTATTTATATTTTATATTATTATTTTTTTTAAAATAAAACTAATAATTATTTAATCTCTTTTTTTAATATCCTTCCAAACACCATTTAGTTTTCCAAACATTACTAATATTTTATAAATTAGAGTAATTAAAATAATCAATATAAAAAAAACATCTTACTAATAATCAAAACTCTCACATTCAAAATAATCTCCACAGTTATACTTATTTCTCAAAATACTCACATTATAATAATACCATCCTATTAGAAAATAGTCAAAATTATAAAAAAAAATAAATATAACATCAATATTTTATATTAATTACTAAATCATAATGAATATATATAAAATCACAATATCATAACAAGTATTTAAAAATAAACGAAATCAAAAAGAATATCAATTCTATATCAAGATAATTGTTTATAAAAAAATAACTAAAAATAGAAAATAGTTATAAATAATTGAAATATAACTATATATATATAATCACAATTTCAAAATGAATATATAAAAACAAAAAAAATCAAACACAATATTACTACGATCTCAATATAATTATTTATAGAATAAATAATTAAAATAAGATATATTTAAAATAATTAAAATAAGAGATACTTAAAAATGATTAAAATATAAATATGTACACACTTAACATTAGTCAAACATATAAGAAAATATCATATCAATTACCAACTCACATATACACTTAAAATCATATAAAATCTTGTTCTTTAAAATATTACACTACAATACTTTTATTTTTATAAAAATATATAAAATAATAAAATAAAATATTTATTATTTATATTGCTCATTAAATATAATATCTATCAAACCAGCACATCATAGAAAACATCCCTATAACGAAAATTACTCACAAAATTTATCAATATATATTCTAAAATAATTTTAAAATCAAATTAATTATTTAAAATCCTATTTAATTAATAAAATAGTTTATTATCAAATTTAGGATGTTACAGAAGACACATATCCATTTTATTGCAAATGAATCAACTGTATAGGACCGTTAGATATTATATTTAGATTGACCTAGTTAATTTAAACTACAACCTTAACGCACCATGCCTAGTTTCATATGAGTCCAATATTAGCGAGAGAAAGAGAAAAAACTGCTTTAATATAGAAATAAGGGAATGGAAAGGCTTATTCATAGATCATCACAAGTTCGAGGAAAACGTACATGAATTAGTCGATTAATTTGAAATGAGAAATTCTTTATAATCGGTCAAAGTAATGGATTAAGTAATCGCAATAAACCAACATTAGCTAAATTACCAATGCGCTTTCGTATTTGTCAATAATTGTTTTTAAAAAACTTCCTAAAATTAGAATAATTATTAAATGTCTCTTAGGAAAATCATGCATCTCTTTGTTTTTTTTTAACTCATTTTAACTCATCATAGTTAGGATAACACGTAAAACTTTGTGGTAATCAAAAGTCACTTAGTGTTACCAAACTATCACTTTTTATCTGTTCATATGTGTAGGGATTACAAAAGAGCAATTGTAGTATTCGACAATGGCTAAATCGTTGTAGAAATAACTTACCAATGAAAGGACCATGTATTTATGCATAAATTAAAAAGCATCATAGGATAGAAGTCAATGCACAAATCTATCTATTATATTAAAGGCTTAATAGTAGTTTTGGTCCCCCATTTTATTTATCCTAGTTTCGGTCCCAAACAAAATTTTGATCCAAAACTTGATGAAATTTCATTTTTTTAAAACTGTACTAGACCACTTATGATCATATATTTCCAGTATAATTGTTGCACCATGAGATCCTGAGGCATGGTATGACATAGATAAATGCAAGAAAAAAAAAACAAAATTTCATCAAACTTTGGACTAAAATTCTATTTGGTGGACCAAAACTCTGGAGAAATAAAATGGGGGACTACTTTTGCGATTCAGCTAAAATAGGGGGACCGAAATTGCTATTAAGTCTATAATATATTAATACAAATTCTCTATTTTATCATTTACGCAACATTACATCATTCATGACTTCTCAATTCTCACCCAAGTGCCAACGAAAAATGTGAGATTGTGTAACCTATTGGTGACTTCCTAAGTGGATATGCCAAAGTAACTCTAAGAGAAGGTAAAACTACTTAGACTGTATATTAAAATAACAAACTTAGTGGTAACATACTAAATATGTATATCAAATGGAGCAAGTTATACCATGTGCGTGTTTTAAATATGTGAGTTGGTATATCAAATGAAGCAAGTTTCACCTAACTAATTGACTAATTCTTGCCTGATTATGTGAAAATTATCTTGAAAATTATGAATTTAAATTAATAACGTTATGTCTTTGTTTACTATCCTTTGCTTTAATTTTATTTGTAGGTTCAGGATACAAATGCAGATTAATAATGTTTAGTGGTTTTATAGAGTTGAAGACACATTAAAAATGTTGAATTTTGTTCTTTGCGTTTCACATTTTTAGTGGATTGTTCTTAATATTGTTAAATCAAGTGCGTGTTTTAAATAATAAAGGAAAATTCAAGGTTGTTACTAGAAAATGATTGGTAAGTTATTCAAATCAAATGAAAATCAATCACATACATTCCATTCATTTTGTTTTAAAAATTAAGTTTGATATAGTTAATAGAGAGTTTAGATGAGTAATATTAATTGGTCTTGGTAACATACCCTTAATTTTTTAAAGACAACATCGGTGTGTCACCAAGAAAAAATATTACAAATTTTAGATGAATTATATATTTTTGTAATTTATGCATTTTGCATCTGTCAACATACTAGTTGTATTTATTTTATTACATGTAAAATTTCTAATTAGTAGGTGTATTTTTTTTTCAAACACATCCCTTATTTATGTTGGAAAATAAAAAGTCAAATTGAAAATATTCATGTATAAAAGGTATTTTAGAAACATCAACATAAATAATTGACACCTTATATTCAATACCTACTTTTCTTAATATTTGTAGAAAAGAAAATGCAAACTTATAAATAAGGATGGATATAGTATTCTTAATATTTGTATAAAAGAAAATGAAAATTTATAATTAAGAATGGAGATAGTAATTAAAAATTAAAACGTAGACACACACTAAGTTTGATAACAATAATTTTATAACTCATAAATTTGAAAACTAAAAAATAAAACATGTGTAAACACTAAATCTTGAACAATACAAACAATTATTAGATAGAGTAGCCGATACAAAAGATACTATTGAATATCAAAGATATCAACCCATACTAGAAAATCAAAGATAGTAAAAAAAAATTCTTAAAATAAAGTAAGCCTCTAGTACTTCAGTTTCACAAGAAAAGCTCCATCAATTGCTTTTCGTTATTAAGTTGAATTTAACCTACATACAAATATATTATAGGGGAAATATAAAAAAGATGTGATTTTATCTTTAATCATGTAAAATGAATAAAATCATATATAGATTAATACACGTTCTGAATCATATATATATATATATGGATAAACTTTCAATGGTAAAGCATGCACTACCTGATATTCATGTGGGGTGAAAATTAACTTAGGAAAATATGGATTGAGAGGTTATGTTATGTGCCATATATAAAGTGCAACACCCGTCTAGATTGTATATATTTTTATTGTGCAGTCTCACTAACACTAGTTGTACGATGACATCCTCGAGATAACAATTGAAAGTGTAAACTCAATAAATCAATTTCCTCTAATAAAAATTAAACTCAATTTTATGTTTTTTAGATGGTATATGAAACATTGAATCCATATGTATCCTTAAACACACACGCACATATATAACTCACAAGCGATCAAAGCTAACAAGACGTTCCAAAATAAAATTTAATCCACTTGTAAATTTATTAAAAAATTGAAAGTTGAAGCCTTAAAGGTTGTAACGTAACATTTAAATGTTTTTTTTACCTTTCCTTGCACTTACAAATACCAAATTGGCAAACTGGACGTTGATAAATGGGACACTTGAAATTTCGAATTAGACAATTGTAGGTTGTGATACATTTCATAGCTGTAATGTATAAAATAAAATAAAAAATATTATTGAAAATAGATAAAGAGTTTTGTAGAATATAAAAATTTGAGAATGGACTTACCACCAACATATTCTAGAGCAAGACATAAGAACACTAAAAGGATCATAGTATAAAAAACCTTGAGAGTTTTAGCCATTTTTTACACTACCTTGCATGCAACAAATACAAAATTGTTTTATCACTTTATATTGGGTAAAACTGCACGCTATGCTTATTTCAATTGAATAGTTTGTAGTACAACGAATGATCATGTTTGTTCTTTTAACTCGTTTAATCGATTACTTGACGTTACAAGATATCTTTAATTTTTTATTTCTTATCTATTCTTTGATATTAGAATGAGGTTCAAAACCAAAACCATCATTATGCTTCAATTAAATAGCTATTAGAATATATATTTAACTAAAAATACATTTCTATATTAATTTTTTTAATAAATGTCTCTTAAGTCAAATACGATCTACAACCGAGATAAAATTAATTCTAATGTAGATTATTTGAATTCAAAATAATAAAATCTTTTTCGACCGCTATTGAGGACACCTATCCATTTTATTGCAAATGAATCAAATGTATAGGACCGTTAGATATTATAATTAGATTGACCAAGTTAATTTAAACTACAACCTTAACGCACCATGCCTAATTTCATGAGTCCAACATTAGTGAGAGAAAGAAAAAACTGCTTCTATATAGAGGGAATGGAAAGGCATATTCGTAGGTGGTACGTTTATGATAGGTGGCACCTCGGTAAACAGTACTGACCCGTGATAGGTGGTACGTTTATGATTTACGCTTTTTAGTAAATCGTGCTGACCCGTGATAGGTGGCACCTCGGTAATTGGTACTTTGGCCTGCGATAGGCGGTACAATTATGATTTACGGCCCTTCGAGGAGGGTTTTGGTTTGGAATTCCAAGTGCATGCATTTTGGCATATAAGCATTGCATTAGGGTGCTTGACACACGAGTCGTGTTTGTTTCAAGTGTATGATTGAGTGTTTAAACTTGAGATGACATTGTGATTTTGATGATTGTACTAAGTGTCTATGTTTTGGAAAAAATTGTGTGTAAGTGAAATTTATTGTAAAACAGTTTCGAAACTCATGATGTTGTAATGATTGTATTATAAATGTTAAGTGTTATGTTTTGGAATTTTGTGATAACATGTTGAATGTAAAACTATTTTGAAGTTCATGATGTTGTAGTGAATGTGTGGAAAATGCTAAATGTTAAGATTCGGAGTTGTGTATGGATGTGAATGAGTTTGATTATGTAATTTTGGAAGAATTGACAGGGAAATCGATTTACCCAATCGATTTTGTAATGAGTTTTCTTAGAAACAGTGAGAAATCGATTCAGCAAATCGATTGGATCCATTACAGGGACTCTGTCTTTCAGGAAATCGATTTGCCCAATCGATTGGATCAAATACAGGGGCTATGTCTCTCAGGAAATCGATTTGCCCAATTGATTGGATTCAATACAGGGGCTCTGTTTTACA
Source organism: Cicer judaicum (assembly GCA_037974835.1). Classification (NCBI taxonomy): domain Eukaryota; kingdom Viridiplantae; phylum Streptophyta; class Magnoliopsida; order Fabales; family Fabaceae; genus Cicer; species Cicer judaicum. Next base: position 18,443 of record JBBPBS010000549.1, on the reverse strand, counting down.
CGAAATCGATTTGCCCAATTGATTTGGCAACACAGGGGCTCAGACCCTCATCAATCGATTTCCCCAATCGATTGCTACGAGTTCAAAGTTCAGTTTCACTAAAATAACTTCAGGAAATCAATTTGGCCAATCGATTGGCTTAGTGTAAATCCTCATTTTGAGTTAGATAACCGATTACTCAATTGATGTATCAAGGTTTTGGTCAGTTATGTATTACTTGATTGGTTGAGAACTTTATTTTGATTTCATTTACATTGGGCAAGCATTATATGAACTCTTAGCATATGGAAAATCCTTTCAAGGTGCATGCTTAGTGGAAAGGTTATTTATGCATTTAAAATCTTAAATGTTATGTGTTAAATGTTAATTTCGGTTGGTGACCCTTTACAATTATTGTGGAAATTTGGGATTTGCCCTCAGATGAGAGTCAGGGCAATCCTACTGGTTCGTACCCTGTGGATGGGAATGCTTGACTGTATCTATGTTAGGAGGATCCTACGGGGCGCGTGGTGATCACTCAGGGTGTTTAGCTTTTTGGTAGAATGATCAAATTAGGATGACATAGAGGGAACAGATGTCTTTATTTTGAATTGTGTTTTTTTAAAATTGGAAGATTGTATCTTTACTACTATCGTCAGGATGATATTTTATTTTGACGAGTCCATGTATCACCTATTATTGTGTAAATACTTTGGATTCATACTTTGAGAAAATTTTCCGCTGCTTGTTAAATTATAATGACTTAATTATTTATTCAAAGGTGTTTATCTTATTCCTTCCTCTGTTTTATTTTAATTCTTTTTTAAAAAAAAAAAAAAATACACCATCGCTTTGAAAAACGGGGTGTTACAGTTAGTGTGAGAGGAAGCTACTATTTTGTAGATTTATGAATTAGTGTAATTCATTATCATTATCATATGTCTTATGTTTTGTGTCATGTGCACTACTTTAATGCATTTAAATATACAATTTTTTTTAGTTTGATAAAATAAGAAAATAAATTGGAACTACTTTAGAAGTGTTAATTAATTGTAAAATTAAATTTTATTTTAAAATATAAGCTGAAAATAATAATTTTTACAGTGATTAACTATTTAGAAATATGTTTTTTATGATTAAAGTACGAATGAATTTTTAGAAATCTTATAGATTTTAAAAAATATGTGATTTATTTTATTTGTATTGTATTTAGAAATGTGATTTATCTTAGTTGTTTTATTTAGACTTGAATTATTGAAAACTAATTTAAAGGAAAATTTGGAATTCTCAATGATTTTTTTTTTGTGCTAAATGATTAATGATAGTTTTTTAATAATAATTTAAGTCAAGAAATCAATTTTTAGAAAGATGTATAATCTTGAAAGTGGTTTTTGCACTACTGATTCTATTTGGTTTGGTAATTTGTTGTATCTTCTGGTAAATAATTATTTATCTTATCTTTTACTTGAAAAATCTATATATTCTTCCATTTGTTGTAACTTTTAAGTGATGGTTAATTCAAAAAATCTTGCTGCTAATTTTTGGATTAATTATTTGAATGTGTATATGATTATGTAAATATTAAATTGTTCGTGTTTCAAGTGTTCTAATTGTTGGAAATTGGTGTATAGAGTTAGAGTACTCGAGAGCATCTAAATGTGAAATAGTTTTATATTTCTTCAATCGAATTATTGGTTACATATTGATGTTAGTGGCCTTTCTGTTGTTGTTGTAACTAGTACTAAAATCCAAATAAATTATTGTGAAGGTGTAATTAATTGAATTTTTAACTTGAAGTGAGGAGTAGGAGTTGTGGCGTCGCCTTCGCACTCCTGAACCACCACGTTAAAGATACTTTTAATTCATCAAATTTTGGACTAAAATTCTATAAGTGGAACCAAAACTCTGGAGAAATAAAATAGGGGACTACTTTTGCGATTCAGCTAAAATAGGGGAACCAAAATTGCAATTAAGTCTATAATATATAAATACAAATTCTCAATTTTATTGAATGACACATCGCACACCTATGTGTCACATTACTTATTTTCCAATGTGACATTTTCATATGCTTCTATAATTTATCTCTCACATTTTATTTCTCAATTTAACTTTTACATCATCATATACATATGTTATACATATGTTGAGTACCCAAACAAAATTTCTTCATAAAAATAATTTTACTATTAAAGCTTCTCATAAAAATAATTTTACTATCTTCTCACTTCAATCAACTTTTAATACTTCTTCATTTTTACCTATGTTTATTCAGATTAGTTGGTAAAAATACACATCATATCTTATATTATCTCAAGAATCATTCTTTCAATTCCTTCTTAAGCTTTGGTGGAGAGTACACATTAGATATAAAGTTTTATCATTTACACAACATTACATCATTCATGACTTCTCAATTCTCATCCAAGTGCCAACGAAAAATGTGAGATTGTGTAACCTATTGGTGACTTCCTAAGTGGATATGCCAAAGTAACTCTAAGAGAAGGTAAAACTACTTAGGCTGTATATTAAAATAACAAACTTAGTGGTACGAATAACATACTAAATTTGTATATCAAACGGAGCAAATTTACTACACACCTGTTACCACCATCGAAAACAACTATATGTGTCACATCACTTATATTCCTAAGTGGCACTTTAATATGCTTCTACATATTATTTCACAAATTTTATTTCTTAATTTAACTTTCCCTCTTCTTAGATTAAGTAATCACAATAAACAACCATTAGCTAAATTAACGATGAACTTTCATATTAAATGTCTCTTAAGACAATGGTGCATCATCTTTGTTTGTTTAACTCATCGTAGTAAGGAAGGCACATAAACGACACTTGTCAAACTTGCCAAAATATCATATTTGCTTTATTATATTGTATAGATGTTTGAATTTGAATAATTATAGTTATAATCATCTTAAGTATTTGGCTATATGAGTAAGAGAGACTAGTTACTCCGATGACTCATCATCGATAAAAGAGGCGAGAATAGCCTATTGTTATTATTGTTAGAAATATTTGTTGATTTTATTTTTGAAATAGTTAAAAACCATGTTCATCTCTTACACGATTTTGAGTGATTACAAGTCCGATGTGGTATCAATGTTGAATACCGATAATTGTTTATGTGGTATAATATTAAGTTGGAGGTGCATTTCTGTTTATATACATTTATGTGGCATGAACCGTCCAAAATTGTTTATATACATTTCTGTTTGTAATTCTAGTTTGTGTGAAATATTTTAAATGTTTTTTTATATGTCTAACTTTTTGAAACATGTAGAGTAATTGTTGTAAGGATTTAAACATTCTTTTAAGAGTGTAAAACTAGTAGAGTAATGTTTGAGTAGTTAGTTGAATTTCAAAGCGTATTTGATATATATGTTTTATTTGATTCAATTAAATGTAATAAATTGTTGTTCACTAAACTCATATGTTTAATTTTATCTATAAATGATAATAATTAATCACGACATTCTCTCATATTTGAGTTATTGAATGTGATGTATTTAATTAATTAGTTGTGTAATGTTAGCTTATCATGCAAGGATTCTTGACATATTATGTTAAATGTGTTGCTATCGCCTTTAATTATGCTATGATTCTCAAAAAAAATATTGGAAAAATTTCTCAAGAAAATCTATAATATTTTTTTCTCTAAAAAAATTTTAAATTATTTTTTTTTCGAAAAATTGTGAGCAAAATCAAAAAATTATTTTTTTTGAAAAAATTGATTTTTTTTTCTTGATTAAAAAAAATTTGAGAAAAAATCAAAAAAATGTAAATCTTTAAAAGATTGAGAAAATAATCAAAAAAAAATTCAATTTTTTTTTCAAATTAAAATGGGTTTTTATTTGAAAAGTGGGTCCATAGACCAACAAAATTTTTGGGACATTTTTGTTTTGAGGCTTTTCTTTTTAGGAGATTTTTAAACTGTCAAATTTGAGGATTATATCCTGCACTCTCATATCTAAACCTGTCACTCTCTCAATCAACGTGAATATACAATTTTAACTTTTATAAAACCTTCAAATTTATTAACTTTTCATTTTTTCACCTATATTTCCAAAATATTTAAAAGTTTCCAAAATATTCAAAAGATAGATATAGATACTTAAGTTTTCTTTATTTTATTTTTTTTTATAGATAATAATTTTTATTTCTGTTATTTTGATTTCCTCATTTTCTATAGAATATAAATAAGAAAAATGAATCATTATGTATGTCGTATGAATGATCAACAACTATAACGCTTCACCTATATTGTTCGTTAGTTTGACGCATTGCTAACATAGACATAACATATATATTGTGTTTGATCACTATAGGACAATGAACTTTAACTATACATAGTATTACAATAATTTTGTACTATCACAATTGTCATATTTTTAAATTTATTATAATATATTACAACAATTTTGTATTATCGCAACTGTTATATTTTTAAATTTATTATAGTGTTACAATAATAATGTTTTACTAAAATTATTTTTTTGAAATAAAATAATTTACAATACTTTTTTATTTTAAAAATATTTTATTTTATGCAACGGTTATAAAGTTTTGTCGTACCTTAATTAAAAAAATGCCTACAAGAATAGTTTTAACTTGGCAACAGTGTAAAGTCGTTATAAATATGAAATACGGTTCTGTAAGAGGTAGCTACAACTACAGTTTCCACATATTGTTGTAGTTTCAAAATAAAACTGTTTCGTAAGGCATAAGCAACACCTTGATTCTCCATGTACAGAAAATTATTCTCGTAAATTATTACAATGTTTTTTTTTTTACATTAAACAATGATTTTTATGCGTTGCAGGAATGATAAAATGTTATAGTGTTGTGTTTGAAATTGAGTTGTAACGATTTAGCTTACTAACAAAATATAGAGTTTTATGATTGTGTGAATTTTCAAGAAAATCAAAAGTTGAGAAAAGTATTCTATTTTGAGAGTCAAATTTGACAATTTGGATATTTGAAATTTTGTGAACCTATTTAAAAAACAACGTTGATAGTTGAAGTCTCAAGGATTTTATTTTTATAATAGTGGAGATAATCCTCGAGTTAGATTTGGAAAATCATTTTGGAATATAAAGTTGTGAAGGTTTCTTTAAAAATGTAGTATTAAAAAGTTTAGAGTTAAGATCAAATTAAAGAATTAAATTTACTTATATTTCGTCATTACAAAATGAGCTGTAAATGTGATTGTGAATAATAATAATAATAATAATAATAATAATAATAATATTTTTACGTGTTTGTTCCAAAAATATTGTAACAATCGACTTAATTAAAATCTATTAAAATAAAGATATTTAAAGCTATGAAATGAGAATGGGTAAGAGAATAGGTAATATAGAAAATGTCCAAGGGTCAAAAAGAGGAATTTTCATTCATTTTTGCCCACTTATTTATTTTCTAGGAGAAATCTGGAAGAACACTCTGTTATTTTATAATATTCCCCAAATCCTTCATTCCTTATTATTTTTCAAAAATCTCCAAAAACATTAGTTTGTTCGTTAGATTTGCTCTAATCCATTGCATGCATGGTCTCATCCCTCAACCATCAATAATCGACCAAATTGTGTTGAGAACAAGATAAGCAACAACAAGGAAAATCTCTAAAATAGTTGGAGCAAGGAAGAAAGTTGGTAAGTAGATAGCTACCCCAAATCAACTCGAATCGAAGGGAAAATTTCCATAGAAAGTAGTGAGTTCTTTAAATAGTTTTCATTTTTTATGGGCTTTATGGGTCTTGATTCTAATGAATTTTAAAGAGTTCAAATGATTTATGGAGCTTCTTAAAATCTAAGGGTAAGGGAAATTATAAATTTTAGCATGAAATAAATGTTTGTGAAACTACCGTTAGAATCCTGCATTTTTTATATATAATGTGTATTATGCATTTAAATTTGTGATGTTATGAATCGATAGAAATCTAAAGAATAGATTAAATTTGACGAGTGAAACACGGGGTTAGTATATTTTAGAACTTCACAAATACCTTATTACCTCTGATTTCCAATTTATGATTCTGGACATTTGATTCTGATTGTTGTTTTATGTTTTTGTGAAATTTGACTTTGATTTCCTTTTACGGTATTGAATATTTTTCTTCGATAATATTATTCTATTTTTCATGATTGACAATATGTGTTGATGACATGTTATGAGTTTTATTCATAATGATGTCTTGAGTATGTTCTATGAAAAAGTGTTGACAAATTATTTGGGTTAAATGAATATTAAAAGTAGAGACTTTTAATAGTTACATTCACATAATAATTCATTAGAAGGAGTTAGAAAACGCTCATACATTTCATTGTTGGTTGTGACCGTAATGGACCACATGGTTCTTCCTGGTATTGATGCTCAACCTTATCCTTACAAGGATTTTTGAGTCCTGCTAGTCTGAGAGACTTTGCACATAGAGTTTGTGAGATATTGCACATTGGTAAATAGTATTGGTCTTTGAGAGGCTAAACATTTATGATTTATGCCTTTCGAAGAGAGTTTTGAAATTTTGAAATCATGTTCACCAACATATAAGTATTCCATTAGGGTGTTCGTAACGTGAGTTATGTTTGTTATGATATATATATATACTTTGTGTATTATTTATGATCATGCCATAACTGTTAAATGTTAATTGTTAATTTCAGTTAGTAACCATTTACATTATTGTAAAATTTGACCTTTTCCCTCAGACGATGCTAGACTTCATTCTACATACACGGGAAGAATAGTGATAACTAGTAGGAAGGTTGATGCAGTATTCCTTGTGGGACTCACACACGAGAGGATCAACTACCACGTACCTTCAGAATTGGTGCTCGTGGCGAGTGAAGCATGAGCAAATGTATAGGGTGTTTCAGCTAGAGAAGACATGGAAGCCACCGTGGTTGTGTCGACTCCCACAGTAGAAGCAGTAGATGTGGTGTTTGGACCAAGGGCTAAAGCCAATTGGAAAAATCGAGATTCAGTGTGGGACTCACACATGAGAGGATCAACTACCATATACCTTCAAGATTGGTACTCGTGGCAGGAGAGCCAACACCTTTTATTTGGTCCTTGGTGATAGGTGAAAGAGACACAGTAGAGTCACGAGGAAATAATTCTACAATATGAATGATTTTCGTAGTTTGACACGCAGGGGGAAAGTCATAGAGAAAGAGGAATTTGTCATTAGTATGATTGTTTTTCTTTCAAATAGGGCACAATCTAGGGTTTTGTGGTTTTCCCGAATTTGGTTTAAGAGGTTGATTTAGGTTTACCAGTAGAGGTTTATTAAAAGAATTCCAGTAATGAATATTTAAAGCAGTTGGTTCTAGCAAAAGACCAATTTGAGTATACTTTAGTAAGTGGAGGGAAAGCATTAAGAAAAATTTGGAAATGAACAGTTGAGTAATTGTCATTAAGACCTTGTAAAAAATAAATCAAATCATGATTCTAATATTGAGTTACCGTATTGAATGTGTTGCAGCAACCAACGGAGGATGAAATGCAAGAAGGAATGAGTCACTACTTAAAATTTCACCTTTAGTGATCGATTTAGAGACCAAATATTTTTAGTCACACTAGTAGGGATGGGAATAGGCTAGGCCGTCCGTCAGGGGCCTATGGCCTGACGTACTTATGGCATGGTCTGGCCTATTTAATAAAAAGGTTAGACTCATGCTATTTTTAAAGCCTATTTATTTAAATAGATCAGGCTCAGGCTTATAAAAAAACCTATTAGACATGACAGGTAGGCCTATATATATTTATTATTTATTAATGTTATTTATTATTATAATAATAATAATAATAATAATATTTCCTATTTTAAATTCTATCATTCCATATTCGGTAGCCATTCCATATTTGGTAGTTGTTTCATATTTGGTAATCATTCAATTAGTCAATCACTCAGTACTCGTTCCATATTTGTTTGAGAGGTAATAATGGGTGTGTTTGTTTCAGAAAAAAAATCTATTCTTTGAAATCAAAAATTATTTTTTAAGGTTTAAAAGATGTTTGTTTCAAATTATTTTTAAAATTATTTTGTTAGAAAAATTATTTTTTGATTAATATACTTAGATATGTACATTGATATTGGTATGTGGAAAGCATCATGTGGTATGAGTAGAACATTTAAATGTTTTAATGTGTGAATAAGGCTTTTAAATAGGCTTCTAGGTCAGGCCAGGCTGGGAAAAAAAACCTATGATAGGTCGTAGGCTTGTTTAGGCCTAAAAAATTAATCGTAGGCCAGACTCAAGCCTTTCAAAGTCAGACCTGGCCTATTCCCAGCCCTACACACTAGCAACCAAATTGGATACTAAAATTTTGAAACTTAAAACTAAATATTTTTGCGTCACTGAATCCGTCGCTATTGAAGTTTAAAGATTGAAAAAACAACTAAATTTTAGTGACTACAAATCGGTTTCTAATTTTTTTTTAATTTAATTAAAATAAGCTATCAAAATTTTAGTCGTTAACTATATTTTAATTACATAGGTATTTCTTTTTCACCACCACATACAATAAGTTCCTCTTTCTTTCTCAACCCACCACAAACCCTAAAATCATTATTCTCTTGTTAATCCCCTTTCACCTCTATTTCATCACGATTGACAACCATTCATTTGTTGCTAACCCCAACTCGTTTGAATTTCTTCTACAACCACAAATGTCTCTTAAGCAAAATACGATCTACAACCAAGTTAATTTGAACTACAACCTTAGCGCCCCCAAACCTATTTTCATATGAGCCCAACATTATCGAGAGATAGAAAAAAAACTGATTCCATATAAAAATCAGGGAATGCAAATAATGGAAAGGCATATCAATTGATAGTCACAAGTTCAATGAAAACGAACTTAAATTAGTCGATTAATTTGAAACGAGAACTTAATTATAATCAGTCAAAGTAATGGATTGTAGAAACTACACTTTAAAATCTTATTTATACTCTATGAATACCAATTGTACAACTCATTAATAAACTTATATCAATTCAAATAACTCTATTTTACTTACAGTTTATCTGCTCTTCAAATTTACTTACATTATTTTCATTATACTTAAATAGTTATCTACATAAATTATCAAAATTAACATTCTTTGGAACATTTAAGGAATTGCATTATCAAAATTATCAAAATTAACAACCGGCCAACCATTTTTTTTATTGATGTAATTGCATTGTGCATTTCATTAGCTAAAAGACAACAGAACATGACAACCAAATTTTTATTATACCCTATATTGTTTAGAAATTGATCATGAGACTGGTAAGACTAGGTAGCAAGAAATTGAACAAAAACAGAAATTATGGTCCCTTAAAAAATAACAGAAATTTCTTTGTCCAAGATACAAGCAATCAAGAATACCAAAATATCTTTTTAAATTTTCTACTAAAATATTATTATAATTTTCTACTATCTCATCTCTCTCCTCTCTCTCTTTGTCACTCTTTTCTTACTCTCTCCCTATCCTATATTTTGTTGTCTAATCTTTTTCTCTTTCTATTGTTTCATGTGTCTCTTTCTCTCATATATCTCTCTCATGTATCTCTTCCTCTATTTCATATTGCTGCATTTTAGCTCTTTCTATACGCGTGTCTCTCTCTCTTATCTTTATATATATCCCGATCTCTTTTTCAACCTTCAATCTTTCCCTCTTTTTAGATTAAGTAATTACAATAAACAACCATTAGCTAAATTAACGATGAACTTTCATATTTGTCAACAATTGTTTTATAAAATTCTTTCTAAAATAAGAATAATTATTAAATGTCTGTTAAGACAATCGTGCATCATCTTTGTTTCTTTAACTCATCATAGTAAGGAATGCACATAAATATTTGTGGTAATCAAAAGTCACTTAGTGTTACCAACCTTCCATTTTTTATCCATTCATATGTGTAGGGATTACAAAGGAGTAATTATGGTATTCAACAATGGCTAAATCATTGTAGAAATAATGTACCAATGAAAGGATCATGTATTTATGCATAAATTAAAAAACATCATAAGATAAAAGTCAATGCACAAATCTATTGATTATACTATAATAAAACAAATTCTTAATTTTATTGAATGATACATCACACAATTATGTGTTGCATCACTTATATTCCTAAGTGGCACTTTAATATGTTTCTACAATTTATTTCACAAATTTTATTTCTTCATTTATCTTTTACATCATCATATACATATGTTGAGAACCCATACACTAAAGTTATTCATGAAAATAATTTTACTATTAGAGCTGCTCATAAAAATAATTTTACTATCTTCTCACTTCAATCAACTTTTAGTACTTATTCATTTCTAACTTTGTAAATTCAGAGTAGTTGGTAAAAACATACATCATATCTTATATTATCTCAAGAATCATTCTTTTAATTCCTTCTTAAACTTTGACGGAGAGTACATTTTAGATACAAAGATTTTTCATTTACACAACATTACATCATTCATGGCTTCTCAATTCTCACCCAAGTATCAATGGAAAATATGAGATTGTGTAACCTATCATTGACTTCCTCGGATAGGACAAATCACTAATAATAAAAGACATCAAATAAACAAATAAGAAACCAAATATCTAATAAGAAAAGTCATTTTTTGTATTCACTAACGATAATTGTCGCACTAAAAGGAGGGACACTGAAGACCTCTAGAGAGGAATGCTTACAATATCATTTTTCAGTTGCTAAGACATAATTCCGAGTAAGTGTTGAAGAACATCAATCAACTATGAACTATACATACCGAAGATTGATTGACACATTTAAGAGAAAAAGTATTCAAAAATGAATAAGAGTGCATAAGGACGTGAAAAATTATTTTTAAACTAATGGATCTCGACTATACAACTTGGGTGCTTTTAATTTGTTTTCATCACTTAATTTGTTGGTTTATTTTTGCTTAATAATTGAAGTTTTGTGCATCTCTGTACTGCAATATTGAAAGCATCTCAACTATACAACTGTTCATGCATGTGTGTTTATATATTTCCCTTGTGGAATTTCACCTAACTAATTGACTAATTCTTGCCTGATTATGTGAAAATTATCTTGAAAATTATGAATTTAAATTAATAAAGTTATATCTTTGTTTACTATCCTTTGCTTTAATTTTATTTGTAGGTTCAGGATACAAATGCAGATTAATAATGTTTAGTGGTTTTATAGAGCTGAAGACACATTAAAAATGTGGAATTTTGTTCTTTGCGTTTCACATTTTTAGTGGATTGTTCTTTATATTGTTAAATCAAGTGCGTGTTTTAAATAATAAAGGAAAATTCAAGGTTGTTTCTAGAAAATTATTTGTAAGTTATTCAAACCAAATGAAATCAATCACATACATTCCATTCATTTTGTTTTAAAAATTAAGTTTGATATAGTTAATAGAGAGTTTAGATGAGTAATATTAATGGGTCTTGGTAACATACCCTTAATTTTTTAAAGACAACATCGGTGTGTCACCAAGAAAAAATATTACAAATTTTAGATGAAATATATATTTTTGTAATTTACACATTTTGCATTTGTCAACATACTAGGTGTATTTATTTTATTAGATGTAAAATTTCTAATTAGTAGGTGTATTTTTTTTTCAAACACATCCCTTATTTATGTTGGAAAATAAAAAGTCAAATTGAAAATATTCATGTATAAAAGGTATTTTAGAAACATCAACATAAATAATTGACACCTTATATTCAATACCTACTTTTCTTAATATTTGTAAAAAGAAAATGAAAACTTATAAATAAGGATGGAGATAGTATTCTTAATATTTGTAAAAAAGAAAATGAAAATTGATGAGATAGTAATTAAAAATTAAAAAGTAGACAGACTAAGTTTGCACATTTCGAAAACATGATATTTTTTATAGATAATAACAATAACTTTATAACTCATAACTTTGAAAACTAAAAAATAAAACATGTGTAAACACTAAATCATGAACAATACAAACAATTATTAGATAGAGTAGCCAATCCAAAAGATACTATTGAATATCAAAGATATCTACCCAAACCAGAAAATCAAAGATAGTAAAAAAAAATCTTAAAATAAAGTGAAGTTCTAGCCTCTAGTACTTCAGTTTCACAAGAAAAGCTCCATCGATTGCTTTTCGTTATTAAGTTGAATTTAACCAACATACAAATATATTATAAGGGGAATCATAAAAAAGATGTGAGTTTATCTTTAATCATGTAAAATGAATATAGTCATATATAGATTAACACACGTTGTGAATCATATATATATATGGATAAACTTTCAATGGTAAAGCATGCACTACTTGAAATTCATGTGGGGTGAAAAATAACTTAGGAAAATATGGATTGAGAGGTTATGTTATGTGCCATATATAAAGTGCAACACCCGTCTAGATTGTATATATTTTTATTGTGCACTCTTACTAACACTAGTTGTACGATGATATCCTCGAGATAACAATTGAAAGTGTAAACTCAATAAATCAATTTCCTCTGATAAAAACTAAACTCAATTTTAAGTTTTTTAGATAGTATATGAAACACAGAATCCATATATATCCTTAAATACACACGCATATATATAACTCACAAGCATTCAAAGCTAACAAGACGTTCAAAATAAAATTTAATGCACTTGTAAATTTATTAAAAAGTTGAAAGTTGAAGCCTTAAAGGTTGTCACGTAAGATTTAAATGTTTTTTTTACCTTTACTTGTACTATAAGCATTTACAACGATCATATTTGCAAAATCCACGATGATGAAGGAGACACTTGTAATCATTACTTTGTATCATTCGTTGATGATTTTACAATGAAAATTTGGGTATATCTAATCAAGAGAACGAATGAAGTACTTGAAATACTTAAAAATTCAAGATAATGGCTGAAAAACAAAGTGGCCTTAGTATGAAAATTATCAGAATAGATGGAGGAGGAGAGTATAACTCTCATGAATTCAATGGTTTTTGTGAAAAAGAAGGGATGTTGCATGAAGTAACTGCACCATACACTCCCCAACATAATGGCACAACTGAAAGGAGAAACATAACCATAATAAACATGGCTAGGAGAATGTTAAAAGGGAAGAAAGTGCCTCATAAATTATGGGAGGAAGTAGTATCAACTGTAGTGTACATATTAAATAGGTGTCCAATCAAGAGACTGGACACAAGGACACCTGAAGAAGCTTGGACTGGAAGAAAGCCAGTTGTGAATCACTTGAGAGTGTTTGGCTCATTGTGCTTTAGGCATGTACCAGCTCAAAATAGGAGGAAGCTTGATGACAGGGCTGAACAAATGGTGTTGTTGGGTTATGATGCCACTGGGGCTTACAAGCTGTATGATCCAAACAAAACCAAAGTAGTGATAAGTAGAGACATACTAGTGGATGAATCAAGAGGTTGGAACTAGACAATGAATGCTATCAGCCCAAGCATACCAACCAGACCAGCCAGCAGTGCAGTAGCAATTGAACTGGCTGAGGACTAGCCAGTAGAGGTAGCAGATCAGCTTGCTTTTGAACCTGTGAGGAGATCAACAAGAGCTAGACAACCTTCAATCATATTGCAGCCATATGAAGTAACATCTGACTCAACCATCAATGCAGATGGTTGAGTCAGATGTTACTGGCTGAGGACCAGCCAGCTGTGCAGTAGCAATTGAACTAGCTGATGACCAGCCAGTAGAGGTAGCAGATCAGCTTGCTTTTGAACTTGTGAGGAGATCAAAAAGAGCTAGACAACCTTCAATCATATTGCAGCCATATGAAGTAACATCTGACTCAACCATCAATGCAGATGGAGAATTAATTCATTTTGCCTTGCTTGCTGAATCAAAACCAATAAGTGATGAACAAGCATTGAGTGATCCTAGAATGGTAGCTGCAATGGATGAGGAGCTCGAAGCCATAGAAAAGAACAAAGCATGGGAGCTAATGACCCTACCAGTGAATAGAAGACCTATTGATGTGAAATGGGTCTATAAACTAAAATTGAAACCTGATGGGCAAATTTCAAGGTACAAGGTCAGACTTGTAGCAAAGGGATTTTTGCAAAAACATGGGCTGGACTATGATGAGGTATTTGCTCCAGTAGCAAGAATTGAAACAGTAAGAATGGTAGTTTTAATTGCTAGCTACAAAGGTTGGTCTATGCATCAATTAGTTGTTAACTCAGTCTTCCTCAATGGCTCATTAGATGAAGAAGTGTATGTGAAGCAGACCCCTAGATATGTGAAAACAGGCAAAGAAGATCATGTTTACAAATTGAAGAAAGCTTTATATGGCTTGAAGCAAACACCTAGAGCTTGGAACAAGAGAATTGACAGATTTCTCATAGAGCAGCAATTTGAAAAGTGTGTGAATGAGCATGGAGTGTATGTCAAGAAGGGAGCAACAACACCTGCACTGCTGATATGCCTCTATGTTGATGATTTACTGCTAACATGCAATGATGTAATGAAAATCGGTGAGTTCAAATTCAGAATGGAGAAGGAATTTGAAATTACTGATTTAGGCGTGCTGGCATATTTCCTTGGTATTGAATTTGAAACCAGAAAAAATAGATTTTTTTATACATCAAAGGAAGTATGCAAGTGATGTATTAAAAAGGTTTAAAAAGCAAGATTGCAATGGAAGCATCACCCTATCAGAATCAGGGTTGGTGCTGTCCAAAGAAGGCAATGATGAGTTGATTGATCCTACGACCTTCAAGCAAATTGTAGGATCCTTGAGATACTTGTGCATCACTAGGCCATATATCTCTTATAGTGTTGGGCTGATTAGTAGGTACATGGAGAAGCCTAGGACATCACACTACATGACAGTAAAACGGATCTTGAGATACATAAAAGAGACCATTGAACTGGGTCTGCTGTATTCCACAAAACTAGATGAAGAGGAAGCTGAACTTATTGGCTTCACTAATGTTGATTGGTGTGGAGATATGGATGATAGAAAGAGTACCACGGGCTATGTATTTAATATCAATAACTCACCAATATCATGGTGTTCAAAGAAGCAAAGCATAGTAGCATTGTCCACATGTGAAGCTGAGTATGTTGCTGCATCCATGGGAGCATGCCAAGTTGTGTGGCTGGCAAAATTAATGGCAGAACTGGGACTGAGAAGTAACAATGCAGTGAAGATGAAGATAGACAACAAATCAGCAATAGATCTAGCAAGACATCCAAGTGTTCATGGAAGGAGCAAGCACATAGAAACAAGATTTCGTTTCCTAAGGGATCAAGTAATGAAGGGCACGATAAAGCTGGAGCGCTGCAATACAAATCATCAAAAGCCTAACATCTTAACCAAAAACTTGAAGAGAATGAAGTTCCAAGAGATGAGGATTAAACTTAGATTAACTTCAAATTGAATCACTTTTGAATTAGGGAGCATGTTAAATGTAATTCAAAATGATTGTAATTAGTTAGTTAAAATGTAGTTAGAAGTTAGTTAGAGTATGGTTAGAAGTTGGTTTAATTTGTTGAACTAAATCAGCAAATCTGCTTCTATAAAGCCAAGATCAATCCAATGAAAAACTGTATTAATCTTCAGACATAAAGATTATTATTAAGAATGAAAAGATCAATCTCCAGAAAACGAAGATCAATATTCGTTTTCTGACTTTTCTATTTTCTTCTCTTTTCTTCTCAATTTTAATTCCTCTCAAATATACAACCTGTTCTAACAGTGATGAAACAAATTAAAGACATTAGCTTTAATGAAAAATCAATTTTGATGTGTGAATTTTTATATTAAACCTCCTTAAAGTATTGATGGTTGCAACTTGATGATTACATTTTTAATCCTGTTATGGAATTCATTTTAGAATGTTGGTCATAATTTTAAAATAAGATAAAATTCATATTACGAGCAATAACAATTTTTGAATATTCAATGTTGGTAGAACATTAAAGTTAATAGTTTTAGAAAACAAATTGTGAAGGAGTTAATATTGATTAATTTTGTAAAAAGAAAATACTTTTATGATTGAATTGATGTTGATTTATTTTAAGGAATTAGATTGTTTTGGAGTTTTGTACAAAAAAAAAAAA
>JBBPBS010000546.1:603502-617775 GCA_037974835.1 Cicer judaicum | reverse complement strand
TCCAATGACACAAAAACACCTATTGGATGCACAAGATTGGTTAAAAACCCTAATTGGACAAGAATAAGTTTAGGGAGGACGAAAATGACCTAATTGTTCATCCAATGACACACAAACACAACTATTTGATGCATAAGATTGGTTAGAAACCCTAATTGGACAAGAATAAGCCTAGCGAGGACGAAAATGACCTAATAGTTCATCCAATGACACAAAAACACATATTGGATGCACAAGATTGGTTAAAAACCCTAATTGGACAAGAATAAGCTTAAGGAGGACGAAAATGACCTAATTGTTCATCCAATGACACAAACACACCTATTGGATGCACAAAATTGGTTAGAAACCCTAATTGGACAAGAATAAGCCTAGGGAGGAAGAAAATGACCTAAATGTTCATCCAATGACACAAAAACACCTATTGGATGCACAAGATTGGTTAAAAACCCTAATTGGACAAAAATAAGCTTAGGGAGGACGAAAATGACCTAATTGTTCATCCAATGACACAAACACAACTATTTGATGCATAAGATTGGTTAGAAACCCTAATTGGACAAGAATAAGCCTAGCGAGGACGAAAATGACCTAATTGTTCATCCAATGACACAAACACAACTATTGGATGCACAAGATTGGTTAGAAACCCTAATTGGACAAGAATAAGCCTAGGGAGCACGAAAATGACCTAATTGTTCATCCAATGACACAAACGCAACTATTGGATGCACAAGATTGGTTAGAAACCCTAATTGGACAAGAATAAGCCTAGGATGGATGAAAATGACCTAAATTTTCATCCAATGACACAGAAACACCTATTGGATGCACAAGATTGGTTAGAAACCCTAATTGGACAAGAATAAACCTAGGGAGGACAAAAATGACCTAATTGTTCATCCAATGACACACACACACCTATTGGATGCATAAGATTGGTTAGAAACCCTAATTGGACAAGAAAAAGCCTAGGGAGGATGAAAATGACCTAATTGTTCATCCAATGACACAAACACACCTATTGGATGCATAAGATTGGTTAGAAACCCTAATTGGACAAGAATAAGCCTCGGGAGGACGAAAATGACCTAATTGTTCATCCAATGACACAAAAACACCTATTGGATGCACAAGATTGGATAGAAACCCTAATTGGACAAGAATAAGCCTAGGGAGGATGAAAATGACCTAAATGTTCATCCAATGACACAAAAACACCTATTGGATGCACAAGATTGGTTAAAAACCCTAATTGGACAAGAATAAGCCTCGGGAGGACGAAAATGACCTAATTGTTCATCCTATGACACAAAAACACCTATTGGATGCACAAGATTGGATAGAAACCCTAATTGGACAAGAATAAGCCTAGGGAGGATGAAAATGACCTAAATGTTCATCCAATGACACAAAAACACCTATTGGATGCACAAGATTGGTTAAAAACCCTAATTGGACAAGAATAAGTTTAGGGAGGACGAAAATGACCTAATTGTTCATCCAATGACACACAAACACAACTATTTGATGCATAAGATTGGTTAGAAACCCTAATTGGACAAGAATAAGCCTAGCGAGGACGAAAATGACCTAATTGTTCATCCAATGACACAAACAAAACTATTGGATGCACAAGATTGGTTAGAAACCCTAATTGAACAAGAATAAGCCTAGGGAGCACGAAAATGACCTAATTTTTCATCCAATGACACAAACGCAACTATTGGATGCACAAGATTGGTTAGAAACCCTAATTGGACAAGAATAAGCCTAGGGTGGATGAAAATGACCTAAATTTTCATCCAATGACACAGAAACACCTATTGGATGCACAAGATTGGTTAGAAACCCTAATTGGACAAGAATAAACCTAGGGAGGACAAAAATGACCTAATTGTTCATCCAATGACACAAACACACCTATTGGATGCATAAGATTGGTTAGAAACCCTAATTGGACAAGAAAAAGCCTAGGGAGGACGAAAATGACCTAATTGTTCATCCAATGACACAAACACACCTATTGGATGCATAAGATTGGTTAGAAACCCTAATTGGACAAGAATAAGCCTCGGGAGGACGAAAATGACCTAATTGTTCATCCAATGACACAAAAACACCTATTGGATGCACAAGATTGGATAGAAATCCTAATTGGACAAGAATAAGCCTAGGGAGGATGAAAATGACCTAAATGTTCATCCAATGACACAAAAACACCTATTGGATGCACAAGATTGGTTAAAAACCGTAATTGGACAAGAATAAGCTTAGGGAGGACGAAAATGACCTAATTGTTCATCCAATGACACAAACACACCTATTGGATGCACAAGATTGGTTAGAAACCCTAATTGGACAAGAATAAGCCTAGGGAGGACGAAAATGACCTAATTGTTCATCCAATGATACAAACGCAACAATTGGATGCACAAGATTGGTTAAAAACCGTAATTTGACAAGAATTAGCCTAGGGAGGACGAAAATGACCTAATTATTCATCCAATGACACAAAACACCTATTGGATGCGCAAGATTGGTTAGAAACCCTAATTGGACAAGATTAAGCCTAGGGAGGATGAAAATGACCTAAATGTTCATCCAATGACACAAAAACGCCTATTGGATGCACACGATTGGTTAAAAACCCTAATTGGACAAGAATAAGCCTAGGGAGGACGAAAATAACCTAATTGTTCATCCAATGACACAAACACAACTATTTGATGCATAAGATTGGTTAGAAACCTTAATTGGACAAGAATAAGCCTAGGGAGGACGAAAATGACCTAATTGTTCATCCAATGACACAAACACACCTATTGGATGCACAAGATTGGTTAGAAACCCTAATTGGACAAGAATAAGCCTAGGGAGGACGAAAATGACCTAATTGTTCATCCAATGACACAAACGCAACAATTGGATGCACAAGATTGGTTAGAAACCCTAATTGGACAAGACTAAGCCTAGGAAGGATGAAAATGACCTAAATGTTCATCCAATGACACAAAAACACCTATTGGATGCACAAGATTGGTTAGAAACCCTAATTGGAAAAGATTAAGTTTATGGAGGACGAAAATGACCTAAATGTTCATCCAATGACACAAACGCAACTATTGGATGCACAAGATTGGTTAGAAACCCTAATTGGACAAGAATAAGCCTAGGGTGGATGAAAATGACCTAAATGTTCATCCAATGACACAAAAACGCCTATTGGATGCACAAGATTGGTTAAAAACCGTAATTGGACAAGATTTAGCATAGGGAGGATGAAAATGACCTAAATTTTCATCCAAAGACACAAAAACATCTATTGGATGCACAAGATTGGTTCCAAACCCTAATTGGACAAGCATAAACCAAGGGAGGACGAAAACGACCTAAATGTTCATCCAATGACACAAAAACACCTATGGGATGCACAACATTGGTTAATAAACCTAATTGGACAACAATAGGCTAGGGAGCATGAAAATGACCTAATTGTTCATCCAATGACACAAAAACACCGATTGGATGCACAAGATTGGTTAGAAACCCTAATTGGACAAGATTAAGTGTAGCGAGGACAAAAAGGACCTAAATGTTCATCCAATGACACAAAAACACATATTGGATGCACAAGATTGGTTAATAACCCTAATAAGACAACAATAAGCCTAGGGAGGACGAAAATGACCTAATTGTTCATCCAATGACACAAAAACACCTATTGGATGCACAAGATTGGTTAGAAACCCTAATTGGACAAGATTAAGTTTAGGGAGGACGAAAATGACCTAAATATTCATCCAATGACACAAAACACCTATTGGATGCACAAGATTGGTTAAAAACCCTAATTGGACAAGATTAAGTGTAGGGAGGACGAAAATGACCTAAATGTTCATCCAATGACACAAACACAACTATTGGATGCACAAGATTTGTTAGAAACCCTAATTGGACAAGCATAAGCCTAGGGAGGAAGAAAATGACCTAAATGTTCATCCAATGACATAAAAACACCTATTGGATGCACAAGATTGGTTAAAAAACCTAATTGGACAGGAATTAGCCTAGGGAAGACGAAAAGGACCTAATTGTTCATCTAATGACACAAAAACAGCCATTGGATGCACAAGATTGGTTAAAAACCCTAATTGGACAAGATTAAGTGTAGGGAGGACGAAAATGACCTAAATGTTCATCCAATGACACAAAACACCTATTCGATGCACAAGATTGGTTAAAAACCCTAATTAGACAAGATTAACTGTAGGGAGGGTGAAAATGACCTAAATGTTCATCCAATGACACAAACACAACTATTGGATGCACAAGATTTGTTAGAAACCCTAATTGGACAAGCATAAGCCTAGGGAGGATGAAAATGACCTAAATGTTCATCCAATGACACAAAAACACCTATTGGATGCACAAGATTGGTTAAAAACCCTAATTGGACAAGAATTAGCCTAGGGAGGACGAAAATGACCTAATTGTTCATCCAATGACACAAAACACCTATTGGATGCACAAGATTGGTTAAAAACCCTAATTGGACAAGAATTAGCCTAGGGAGGACGAAAATGACCTAATTGTTCATCCTATGACA
This sequence comes from Cicer judaicum, assembly GCA_037974835.1. Lineage (NCBI taxonomy): Eukaryota > Viridiplantae > Streptophyta > Magnoliopsida > Fabales > Fabaceae > Cicer > Cicer judaicum. The sequence goes on along the minus strand of JBBPBS010000546.1, from coordinate 613,166 downwards.
CAAAACACCTATTGGATGCACAAGATTGGTTAAAAACCGTAATTTGACAAGAATTAGCCTAGGGAGGACGAAAATGACCTAATTGTTCATCCAATGACACAAAACACGTATTGGATGCACAAGATTGGTTAAAAACCCTAATTGGACAAGAATTAGCCTAGGGAGGACGAAAATGACCTAATTGTTCATCCAATGACACAAAAACACCTATTGGATGCACAAGATTGGTTAAAAACCCTAATTGGACAAGAATAAGCCTAGGGAGGACGAAAATGACCTAATTGTTCATCCAATGACACAAAAACACCTATTGGATGCACAAGATTGGATAGAAACCCTAATTGGACAAGAATAAGCCTAGGGAGGATGAAAATGACCTAAATGTTCATCCAATGACACAAAAACACCTATTGGATGCACAAGATTGGTTAAAAACCCTAATTGGACCAGAATAAGCTTAGGGAGGACGAAAATGACCTAATTGTTCATCCAATGACACAAACACAACTATTTGATGCATAAGATTGGTTAGAAACCCTAATTGGACAAGAATAAGCCTAGCGAGGACGAAAATGACCTAATTGTTCATCCAATGACACAAACACAACTATTGGATGCACAAGATTGGTTAGAAACCCTAATTGGACAAGAATAAGCCTAGGGAGCACGAAAATGACCTAATTTTTCATCCAATGACACAAACGCAACTATTGGATGCACAAGATTGGTTAGAAACCCTAATTGGACAAGAATAAGCCTAGGGTGGATGAAAATGACCTAAATGTTCATCCAATGACACAAAAACGCCTATTGGATGCACAAGATTGGTTCCAAACCCTAATTGGACAAGCATAAACCAAGGGAGGACGAAAAGGACCTAAATGTTCATCCAATGACACAAAAACACCTATGGGATGCACAACATTGGTTAATAAACCTAATTGGACAACAATTAGCCTAGGGAGCATGAAAATGACCTAATTGTTCATCCAATGACACAAAAACACCGATTGGATGCACAAGATTGGTTAGAAACCCTAATTGGACAAGATTAAGTGTAGCGAGGACAAAAAGGACCTAAATGTTCATCCAATGACACAAAAACACATATTGGATGCACAAGATTGGTTACAAACACTAATTGGACAAGATTAAGTTTAGGGAGGACGAAAATGACCTAATTGTTCATCCAATGACACAAAACACGTATTGGATGCACAAGATTGGTTAAAAACCCTAATTGGACAAGAATTAGCCTAGGGAGGACGAAAATGACCTAATTGTTCATCCTATGACACAAAACACGTATTGGATGCACAAGATTGGTTAAAAACCCTAATTGGACAAGAATTAGCCTAGGGAGGACGAAAATGACCTAATTGTTCATCCAATGACACAAAACACCTATTGGATGCACAAGATTGGTTAGAAACCCTAATTGGACAAGATTAAGCCTAGGGAGGATGAAAATGACCTAAATTTTCATCCAATGACACAGAAACACCTATTGGATGCACAAGATTGGTTAAAAACCCTAATTGGACTAGAATAAGCCTCGGGAGGACGAAAATGACCTAATTGTTCATCCAATGACACAAAAACACCTATTGGATGCACAAGATTGGATAGAAACCCTAATTGGACAAGAATAAGCCTAGGGAGGATGAAAATGACCTAAATGTTCATCCAATGACACAAAAACACCTATTGGATGCACAAGATTGGTTAAAAACCCTAATTGGACAAGAATAAGTTTAGGGAGGACGAAAATGACCTAATTGTTCATCCAATGACACACAAACACAACTATTTGATGCATAAGATTGGTTAGAAACCCTAATTGGACAAGAATAAGCCTAGCGAGGACGAAAATGACCTAATTGTTCATCCAATGACACAAACACAACTATTGGATGCACAAGATTGGTTAGAAACCCTAATTGGACAAGAATAAGCCTAGGGAGCACGAAAATGACCTAATTGTTCATCCAATGACACAAACGCAACTATTGGATGCACAAGATTGGTTAGAAACCCTAATTGGACAAGAATAAGCCTAGGATGGATGAAAATGACCTAAATTTTCATCCAATGACACAGAAACACCTATTGGATGCACAAGATTGGTTAGAAACCCTAATTGGACAAGAATAAACCTAGGGAGGACAAAAATGACCTAATTGTTCATCCAATGACACACACACACCTATTGGATGCATAAGATTGGTTAGAAACCCTAATTGGACAAGAAAAAGCCTAGGGAGGACGAAAATGACCTAATTGTTCATCCAATGACACAAACACACCTATTGGATGCATAAGATTGGTTAGAAACCCTAATTGGACAAGAATAAGCCTCGGGAGGACGAAAATGACCTAATTGTTCATCCAATGACACAAAAACACCTATTGGATGCACAAGATTGGATAGAAACCCTAATTGGACAAGAATAAGCCTAGGGAGGATGAAAATGACCTAAATGTTCATCCAATGACACAAAAAAACCTATTGGATGCACAAGATTGGTTAAAAACCCTAATTGGACAAGAATAAGCTTAAGGAGGACGAAAATGACCTAATTGTTCATCCAATGACACAAACACAACTATTTGATGCATAAGATTGGTTAGAAACCCTAATTGGACAAGAATAAGCCTAGCGAGGACGAAAATGACCTAATTGTTCATCCAATGACACAAACACAACCATTGGATGCACAAGATTGGTTAGAAACCCTAATTGGACAAGAATAAGCCTAGGGAGCACGAAAATGACCTAATTTTTCATCCAATGACACAAACGCAACTATTGGATGCACAAGATTGGTTAGAAACCCTAGGGTGGATGAAAATGACCTAAATGTTCATCCAATGACACAAAAACGCTTATTGGATGCACAAGATTGGTTAAAAACCGTAATTGGACAAGATTTAGCATAGGGAGGATGAAAATGACCTAAATTTTCATCCAAAGACACAAAAACATCTATTGGATGCACAAGATTGGTTCCAAACCCTAATTGGACAAGCATAAACCAAGGGAGGACGAAAACGACCTAAATGTTCATCCAATGACACAAAAACACCTATGGGATGCACAACATTGGTTAATAAACCTAATTGGACAACAATAGGCTAGGGAGCATGAAAATGACCTAATTGTTCATCCAATGACACAAAAACACCGATTGGATGCACAAGATTGGTTAGAAACCCTAATTGGACAAGATTAAGTGTAGCGAGGACAAAAAGGACCTAAATGTTCATCCAATGACACAAAAACACATATTGGATGCACAAGATTGGTTAATAACCCTAATAAGACAACAATAAGCCTAGGGAGGACGAAAATGACCTAATTGTTCATCCAATAACACAGAAACACATATTGGATGCACAAGATTGGTTAGAAACACTAATTGGACAAGATTAAGTTTAGGGAGGACGAAAATGACCTAATTGTTCATCCAATGACACAAAACACGTATTGGATGCACAAGATTGGTTAAAAACCCTAATTGGACAAGAATTAGCCTAGGGAGGACGAAAATGACCTAATTGTTCATCCTATGACACAAAACACGTATTGGATACACAAGATTGGTTAAAAACCCTAATTGGACAAGAATTAGCCTAGAGAGGACGAAAATCACCTAATTGTTCATCCAATGACACAAAACACCTATTGGATGCACAAGATTGGTTAGAAACCCTAATTGGACAATATTAAGCCTAGGGAGGATGAAAATGACCTAAATTTTCATCCAATGACACAAAAACACCTATTGGATGCACAAGATTGGTTAGAAACCCTAATTGGACAAGAATAAACCTAGGGAGGACAAAAATGACCTAATTGTTCATCCAATGACACAAACACACCTATTGGATGCACAAGATTGGTTTGAAACCCTAATTGGACAAGATTAAGTGTAGCGAGGACAAAAAGGACCTAAATGTTCATCCAATGACACAAAAACACATATTGGATGCACAAGATTGGTTAATAACCCTAATAAGACAACAATAAGCCTAGGGAGGATGAAAATGACCTAATTGTTCATCCAATGACACAAAAACACATATTGGATGCACAAGATTGGTTAGAAACACTAATTGGACAAGATTAAGTTTAGGGAGGACGAAAATGACCTAATTGTTCATCCAATGACACAAAACACGTATTGGATGCACAAGATTGGTTAAAAACCCTAATTGGACAAGAATTAGCCTAGGGAGGACGAAAATGACCTAATTGTTCAACCTATGATACAAAACACGTATTGGATGCACAAGATTGGTTAAAAACCCTAATTGGACAAGAATTAGCCTAGGGAGGACGAAAATGACCTAATTGTTCATCCAATGACACAAAACACCTATTGGATGCACAAGATTGGTTAGAAACCCTAATTGGACAAGATTAAGCCTAGGGAGGATGAAAAAGACCTAAATTTTCATCCAATGACACAGAAACACCTATTGGATGCACAAGATTGGTTAGAAACCCTAATTGGACAAGAATAAGCCTAGGGAGGACAAAAATGACCTAATTGTTCATCCAATGACATAAACACACCTATTGGATGCATAAGATTGGTTAGAAACCCTAATTGGACAAGAAAAAGCCTAGGGAGGACGAAAATGACCTAATTGTTCATCCAATGACACAAACACACCTATTGGATGCATAAGATTGGTTAGAAACCCTAATTGGACAAGAATAAGCCTCGGGAGGACGAAAATGACCTAATTGTTCTTCCAATGACACAAAAACACCTATTGGATGCACAAGATTGGATAGAAACCCTAATTGGACAAGAATAAGCCTAGGGAGGATGAAAATGACCTAAATGTTCATGCAATGACACAAAAACACCTATTGGATGAACAAGATTGGTTAAAAACCGTAATTGGACAAGAATAAGCTTAGGGAGGACGAAAATGACCTAATTGTTCATCCAATGACACAAACACAACTATTTGATGCATAAGATTGGTTAGAAACCCTAATTGGACAAGAATAAGCCTAGGGAGGATGAAAATGACTTAATTGTTCATCCAATGACACAAAACACCTATTGGATGCACAAGATTGGTTAGAAACCCTAATTGGACAAGATTAAGCCTAGGGAGGATGAAAATGACCTAAATTTTCATCCAATGACACAGAAACACCTATTGGATGCACAAGATTGGTTAATAACCCTAATAAGACAACAATAAGCCTAGGGAGGACGAAAATGACCTAATTGTTCATCCAATGACACAAAAACACATATTGGATGCACAAGATTGGTTAGAAACACTAATTGGACAAGATTAAGTTTAGGGAGGACGAAAATGACCTAATTGTTCATCCAATGACACAAAACACGTATTGGATGCACAAGATTGGTTAAAAACCCTAATTGGACAAGAATTAGCCTAGGGAGGACGAAAATGACCTAATTGTTCATCCTATGACACAAAACACGTATTGGATGCACAAGATTGGTTAAAAACCCTAATTGGACAAGAATTAGCCTAGGGAGGACGAAAATGACCTAATTGTTCATCCAATGACACAAAACACCTATTGGATGCACAAGATTGGTTAGAAACCCTAATTGGACAAGATTAAGCCTAGGGAGGATGAAAATGACCTAAATTTTCATCCAATGACACAGAAACACCTATTGGATGCACAAGATTGGTTCGAAACCCTAATTGGACAAGAATAAACCTAGGGAGGACAAAAATGACCTAATTGTTCATCCAATGACACAAACACACCTATTGGATGCACAAGATTGGTTAGAAACCCTAATTGGACAAGATTAAGTGTAGCGAGGACAAAAAGGACCTAAATGTTCATCCAATGACACAAAAACACATATTGGATGCACAAGATTGGTTAATAACCCTAATAAGACAACAATAAGCCTAGGGAGGACGAAAATGACCTAATTGTTCATCCAATGACACAAAAACACATATTGGATGCACAAGATTGGTTAGAAACACTAATTGGACAAGATTAAGTTTAGGGAGGACGAAAATGACCTAATTGTTCATCCAATGACACAAAACACGTATTGGATGCACAAGATTGGTTAAAAACCCTAATTGGACAAGAATTAGCCTAGGGAGGACGAAAATGACCTAATTGTTCATCCTATGACACAAAACACGTATTGGATGCACAAGATTGGTTAAAAACCCTAATTGGACAAGAATTAGCCTAGGGAGGACGAAAATGACCTAATTGTTCATCCAATGACACAAAACACCTATTGGATGCACAAGATTGGTTAGAAACCCTAATTGGACAAGATTAAGCCTAGGGAGGATGAAAAAGACCTAAATTTTCATCCAATGACACAGAAACACCTATTGGATGCACAAGATTGGTTAGAAACCCTAATTGGACAAGAATAAACCTAGGGAAGACAAAAATGACCTAATTGTTCATCCAATGACACAAACACACCTATTGGATGCATAAGATTGGTTAGAAACCCTAATTGGACAAGAAAAAGCCTAGGGAGGACGAAAATGACTTAATTGTTCATCCAATGACACAAACACACCTATTGGATGCATAAGATTGGTTAGAAACCCTAATTGGACAAGAATAAGCCTAGGGAGGATGAAAATGACCTAAATGTTCATCCAATGACACAAAAACTCCTATTGGATGCACAAGATTGGTTAAAAACCGTAATTGGACAAGAATAAGCTTAGGGAGGACGAAAATGACCTAATTGTTCATCCAATGACACAAACACACCTATTGGATGCACAAGATTGGTTAGAAACCCTAATTGGACAAGAATAAGCCTAGGGAGGACGAAAATGACTTAATTGTTCATCCATTGACACAAACGCAACAATTGGATGCACAAGATTGGTTCGAAACCCTAATTGGACAAGACTAAGCCTAGGGTGGATGAAAATGACCTAAATGTTCATCCAATGACACAAAAGCGCCTATTGGATGCACAAGATTGGTTAAAAACCGTAATTGGACAAGATTTAGCATAGGGAGGATGAAAATGACCTAAATTTTCATCCAAAGACACCAAAACATCTATTGGATGCACAAGATTGGTTCCAAACCCTAATTGGACAAGCATAAACCAAGGGAGGACGAAAAGGACCTAAATGTTCATCCAATGACACAAAAACACCTATGGGATGCACAACATTGGTTAATAAACCTAATTGGACAACAATTAGCCTAGGGAGCATGAAAATGACCTAATTGTTCATCCAATGACACAAACACACCTATTGGATGCACAAGATTGGTTAGAAACCCTAATTGGAGAAGAATAAGCCTAGGGAGAACGAAAATGACCTAATTGTACATCCAATAACACAAACGCAACAATTGGATGCACAAGATTGGTTACAAACCCTAATTGGACAAGACTAAGCCTAGGAAGGATGAAAATGACCTAAATGTTCATCCAATGACACAAAAACACCTATTGGATGCACAAGATTCGTTAAAAACCCTAATTAGACAAGATTAAGTGTAGCAAGGACAAAAAGGACCTAAATTTTCATCAAAAGACACAAAAACATCTATTGGATGCACAAGATTGGTTAAAAACCCTAATTGGACAAGAATAAGCCTAGGGAGGTTGAAAATGACCTAATTGGACAAGAATTAGCCTAGGGAGGATGAAAATGACCTAATTGTTTATCCAATAACACAAAAACACCTATTGGATGCACAAGATTGGTTAGAAACCCTAATTGGACAAGATTAAGTGTAGGTAGGACGAAAAGGACCTAAATGTTCATCCAATGACACAAACACCTATTGGATGCACAAGATTGGTTAATAACCCTAATTGGACAACAATAAGCCTAGGGAGGACTAAAATGACCTAATTGTTCATCCAATGACACAAAAACACCTATTGGATGCACAAGATTGGTTAGAAACCCTAATTGGACAAGATTAAGTTTAGGGAGGACGAAAATGACCTAATTGTTCATCCAATGACACAAAACACCTATTGGATGCACAAGATTGGTTAATAACCCTAATTGGACAAGCATAAGCCTAGGGAGGATGAAAAAAACCTAAATGTTCATCCAATGACACAAAAACACCTGTTGGATGCACAAGATTGGTTTGAAACCCTAATTGAAAATGATTAAGTTTAGGGAGGACGAAAATGACCTAAGTGTTCATCCAATGACACAAAACACAACTATTGGATGCACAAGATTGGTTAGAAACCCTAATTGGACAAGTATAAGCCTAGGGAGGACGGAAATGACCTTATTGTTCATCCAATGACACAAACACACCAATTGGATGCACATGATTGGTTAGAAACCCTAATTGGACTAAAATAAGCTTAGGGAGGACGCAAATGACCTAATTGTTCATCCAATGACACAAAAAGACCTATTGGATGCACAAGATTGGTTTGAAACCCTAATTAGACATGATTAAGTTTAGGGAGGATGAAAATGATCCAAGTGTTCATCCAATGACACAAAACACAGCTATTGGATGCACAAGATTGGTTAGAAACCCTAATTGGAAAAGAATAAGCCTAGGGAGGACCGAAATGACCTAATTGTTCATCCAATGACACAAACACACCTATTGGATGCACAAGATTGGTTAGAAACCCTAATTGGACAAAAATAAGCTTAGGGAGGACGAAAATGACCTAATTGTTCATCCAATGACACAAAAACACCTATTGGATGCACAAGATTGGTTTGAAACCCAAATTGGACAAGAATAAGCCTAGGGAGGATGAAAATGACCAAAATGTTCATCTAATGACACAAAAACACCTATTGGATGCACAAGATTGGTTAATAACCCTAATAAGACAACAATAAGCCTAGGGAGGACGAAAATGACCTAATTGTTCATCCAATGACACAAAAACACATATTGGATGCACAAGATTGGTTAGAAACACTAATTGGACAAGATTAAGTTTAGGGAGGACGAAAATGACCTGATTGTTCATCCAATGACACAAAACACGTATTGGATGCACAAGATTGGTTAAAAACCCTAATTGGACAAGAATTAGCCTAGGGAGGACGAAAATGACCTAATTGTTCATCCTATGACACAAAACACGTATTGGATGCACAAGATTGGTTAAAAACCCTAATTGGAAAAGAATTAGCCTAGGGAGGACGAAAATGACCTAATTGTTCATCCAATGACACAAAACACCTATTGGATGCACAAGATTGGTTAGAAACCCTAATTGGACAAGATTAAGCCTAGGGAGGATGAAAAAGACCTAAATTTTCATCCAATGACACAGAAATACCTATTGGATGCACAAGATTGGTTAGAAACCCTAATTGGACAAGAATAAACCTAGGGAGGACAAAAATGACCTAATTGTTCATCCAATGACACAAACACACCTATTGGATGCATAAGATTGGTTAGAAACCCTAATTGGACAAGAAAAAGCCTAGGGAGGACGAAAATGACCTAATTGTTCATCCAATGACACAAACACACCTATTGGATGCATAAGATTGGTTAGAAACCCTAATTGGACAAGAATAAGCCTCGGGAGGACGAAAATGACCTAATTGTTCATCCAATGACACAAAAACACCTATTGGATGCACAAGATTGGATAGAAACCCTAATTGGACAAGAATAAGCCTAGGG
>JBBPBS010000546.1:538923-594582 GCA_037974835.1 Cicer judaicum | reverse complement strand
GACGAAAAGGACCTAAATGTTCATCCAATGACACAAACACCTATTGGATGCACAAGATTGGTTAATAACCCTAATTGGACAACAATAAGCCTAGGGAGGACGAAAATGACCTAATTGTTCATCCAATGACACAAAAACACCTATTGGATGCACAAGATTGGTTAGAAACCCTAATTGGACAAGAATAAACCTAGGGAGGACAAAAATGATCTAATTGTTCATCCAATGACACAAACACACCTATTGGATGCATAAGATTGGTTAGAAACCCTAATTGCACAAGAAAAAGCCTAGGGAGGACGAAAATGACCTAATTGTTCATCCAATGACACAAACACAGCTATTGGATGCACAAGATTGGTTAGAGACCCTAATTGGACAAAAATTAGCATAGGGAGGATGAAAATGACCTAAATTTTTATCAAAAGACACAAAAACATCTATTGGATGCACAAGATTGGTTAACAACCCTAATTGGACAAGAATAAGCCTAGGGAGGTTGAAATTGACCTAATTGGACAAGAATTAGCCTAGGGAGGATGAAAATGACCTAATTGTTTATCCAATAACACAAAAACACCTATTGGATGCACAAGATTGGTTAGAAACCCTAATTGGACAAGATTAAGTGTAGGGAGGACGAAAAGGACCTAAATGTTCATCCAATGACACAAACACCTATTGGATGCACAAGATTGGTTAATAACCCTAATTGGACAACAATAAGCCTAGGGAGGACGAAAATGACCTAATTGTTCATCCAATGACACAAAAACACCTATTGGATGCACAAGATTGGTTAGAAACCCTAATTGGACAAGATTAAGTTTAGGGAGGACGAAAATGACCTAATTGTTCATACAATGACACAAAACACCTATTGGATGCATGAGATTGGTTAGAAACCCTAATTGGACATGTATAAGCCTAGGGAGGACGGAAATGACCTAATTGTTCATCCAATGACACAAACACACCAATTGGATGCACAAGATTGGTTAGAAACCCTAATTGGACTAAAATAAGCTTAGGGAGGACGCAAATGACCTATTTGTTCATCCAATGACACAAAAAGACCTATTGGATGCACAAGATTGGTTTGAAACCCTAATTAGACATGATTAAGTTTAGGGAGGACGAAAATGATCCAAGTGTTCATCCAATGACACAAAACACAGCTATTGGATGCACAAGATTGGTTAGAAACCCTAATTGGACAAGAATAAGCCTAGGGAGGACGGAAATGACCTAATTGTTCATCCAATGACACAAACACACCTATTGGATGCACAAGATTGGTTAGAAACCCTAATTGGACAAAAATAAGCTTAGGGAGGACGAAAATGACCTAATTGTTCATCCAATGACACAAAAACACCTATTGGATGCACAAGATTGGTTTGAAACCCAAATTGGACAAGAATAAGCCTAGGGAGGATGAAAATGACCAAAATGTTCATCCAATGACACAAAAACACCTATTGGATGCACAAGATTGGTTAAAAACCGTAAATGGACAAGACTAAGCCTAGGGAAGACGAAAAGGACCTAAATGTTCATCCAATGACACAAAAACACCTATTGGATGCACAAGATTGGTTAAAAACCCTAATTGGACAAGAATAAGCCTAGGGAGGACGAAAATGACCTAATTGTTCATCCAATGACACAAACGCAATTATTGGATGCACAAGATTGGTTAGAAACCCTAATTGGACAAGAATAAGCCTAGGAAGGATGAAAATGACCTAAATGTTCATCCAATGACACAAACACACCAATTGGATGCACAAGATTGGTTAATAACCCTAATTGGACAAGAATAAGTCTAGGGAAGACGAAAAGGACCTAAATGTTCATCCAATGACACAAACACCTATTGGATGCACAAGATTGGTTAATAACCCTAATTGGACAACAATAAGCCTAGGGAGGACGAAAATGACCTAATTGTTCATCCAATGACACAAAAACACCTATTGGATGCACAAGATTGGTTAGAAACCCTAATTGGACAAGATTAAGTTTAGGGAGGACGAAAATGACCTAAATGTTCATCCAATGACACAAAACACCTATTGCATGCACAAGATTGGTTAAAAACCCTAATTGGACAACATTAAGTTTAGGGAGGACGAAAATGACATAAATGTTCATGCAATGACACAAAACACCTATTCGATACGGAAGATTGGTTAAAAACCCTAATTGGACAAAAATTAGCCTAGGGAGGACGAAAATGACCTAATTGTTCATCCAATGACACAAAACACCTATTGGATGCACAAGATTGGTTAGAAACCCTAATTGGACAAGATTAAGTTTAGGGAGGACGAAAATGACCTAAATGTTCATCCAATGACACAAAACACCTATTGGATGCACAAGATTGGTTAAAAACCCTAACTAGACAAGAATTAGCCTAGGGAGGACGAAAATGACCTAATTGTTCATCCAATGACACAAAAACACCTATTGGATGCACAAGATTGGTTAGAAACCCCAATTGGACAAGATTAAGATTAGGGAGGACAAAATTGACCTAATTGTTCATCCAATGACACAAAAACACCTATTTGGATGCACAAGATTGGTTAGAAACCCTAATTGGACAAGATTAAGTGCAGGGAGAACGAAAGTGACCTAAATCTTCTTCCAATGACACAAAACACCTATTGGATGCACAAGATTGGTTAAAAACCCTAATTGGACAAGAATTAGCCTAGGGAGGACGAAAATGACCTAATTGTTCATCCAATGACACAAAAACACTTATTGGATGCACAAGATTGGTTAGAAACCCTAATTGGACAAGATTCATTGTAGGGAGGACGAAAAGGACCTAAATGTTCATCCAATGACACAAAAACCCCTATTGGATGCACAAGATTGGTTAAAAATGCTAATTGGACAAGAATAACACTAGGGAGGACGAAAATGACCTAATTGTTCATTCAATGAAACAAACACACCTATTGGATGCACAAGATTGGTTAGGAACCCTAATTGGACAAGATTAAGTGTAGGGAGGACGAATAGGACCAAAATGTTCATCCAATGACACAAAAAAAACCTGTTGGATGCACAAGATTGGTTAGAAACCCTAATTGGACAAGAATTAGCCTAGGGAGGACGAACATGACCTAAATGTTCATCCAATGACACAAAAACACATATTGGATGCACAAGATTGGTTAGAAATCCTGATTGGACAAGATTTAGTTTAGGGAGGACGAAAATGACCTAAATGTTCATCCAATGACACAAAACACCTATTGGATGCACAAGATTGGTTAAAAACCCTAATTGGACAAGATTAAGTGTAGGGAGGACGAAATTGACCAAAATGTTCATCCAATGACACAAAACACCTATTGGATGCACAAGATTGGATAAAAACCGTAATTGGACAAGAATTAGCCTAGGGAGGACGAAAATGACGTATTTGTTCATCCAATGACACAAAAACACCTATTTGGATGCACAAGATTGGTTAGAAACCCTAATTGGACAAGATTAAGTTTAGGGAGGACGAAAATGACCTAAATGTTCATCCAATGATACAAAACACCTATTGGATGCACAAGATTGGTTACAAACCCTAATTGGAAAAGAATTAGCCTAGGGAGGACGATAATGACCTAATTCTTCATCCAATGACACAAAAACACCTATTTGGATGCACAACATTGGTTAAAACCCTAATTGGACAAGATTATGTTTAGGGAGGACGAAAATGACCTAAATGTTCATCCAATGACACAAAACACCTATTGGATGCACAAGATTGGTTAAAAACCCTAATTGGACAAGAATTAGCCTAGGGAGGACGAAAATGACCTAATTGTTCATCCAATGACACAAAAACACCTATTGGATGCACAAGATTGGTTAGAAACCCTAATTGGACAAGAAAAAGCCTAGGGAGGACGAAAATGACCTAATTGTTCATCCAATGACACAAACACACCTATTGGATGCATAAGATTGGTTAGAAACCCTAATTGGACAAGAATAAGCCTCGGGAGGACGAAAATGACCTAATTGTTCATCCAATGACACAAAAACACCTATTGGATGCACAAGATTGGATAGAAATCCTAATTGGACAAGAATAAGCCTAGGGAGGATGAAAATGACCTAAATGTTCATCCAATGACACAAAAACACCTATTGGATGCACAAGATTGGTTAAAAACCGTAATTGGACAAGAATAAGCTTAGGGAGGACGAAAATGACCTAATTGTTCATCCAATGACACAAACACACCTATTGGATGCACAAGATTGGTTAGAAACCCTAATTGGACAAGAATAAGCCTAGGGAGGACGAAAATGACCTAATTGTTCATCCAATGACACAAACACACCTATTGGATGCACAAGATTGGTTAGAAACCCTAATTGGACAAGATTAAGTGTAGGGAGGACAAAAAGGACCTAAATGTTCATCCAATGACACAAAAACACATATTGGATGCACAAGATTGGTTCCAAACCCTAATTGGACAAGCATAAACCAAGGGAGGACGAAAAGGACCTAAATGTTCATCCAATGACACAAAAACACATACGGGATGCACAAGATTGGTTAGTAAACCTAATTGGACAACAATAAGCCTAGGGAGGACGAAAATGACCTAATTGTTCATCCAATGACACAAAAACACCTATTGGATGCACAAGATTGGTTAGAAACCCTAATTGGAAAAGATTAAGTTTATGGAGGACGAAAATGACCTAAATGTTCATCCAATGACACAAAACACAACTATTGGATGCACAAGATTGGTTAGAAACCCTAATTGGACAAGAATAAGCCTAGGGAGCACGAAAATGACCTAATTGTTCATCCAATGACACAAACGCAACTATTGGATGCACAAGATTGGTTAGAAACCCTAATTGGACAAGAATAAGCCTAGGATGGATGAAAATGACCTAAATTTTCATCCAATGACACAGAAACACCTATTGGATGCACAAGATTGGTTAGAAACCCTAATTGGACAAGAATAAACCTAGGGAGGACAAAAATGACCTAATTGTTCATCCAATGACACACACACACCTATTGGATGCATAAGATTGGTTAGAAACCCTAATTGGACAAGAAAAAGCCTAGGGAGGACGAAAATGACCTAATTGTTCATCCAATGACACAAACACACCTATTGGATGCATAAGATTGGTTAGAAACCCTAATTGGACAAGAATAAGCCTCGGGAGGACGAAAATGACCTAATTGTTCATCCAATGACACAAAAACACCTATTGGATGCACAAGATTGGATAGAAACCCTAATTGGACAAGAATAAGCCTAGGGAGGATGAAAATGACCTAAATGTTCATCCAATGACACAAAAACACCTATTGGATGCACAAGATTGGTTAAAAACCCTAATTGGACAAGAATAAGCCTAGGGAGGACGAAAATGACCTAATTGTTCATCCAATGACACAAACACAACTATTTGATGCATAAGATTGGTTAGAAACCCTAATTGGACAAGAATAAGCCTAGGGAGGACGAAAATGACCTAATTGTTCATCCAATGACACAAACACACCTATTGGATGCATAAGATTGGTTAGAAACCCTAATTGGACAAGAATAAGCCTAGGGAAGAAGAAAATGACCTAATTGTTCATCCAATGACACAAAAACACCAATTGGATGCACAAGATTGGATAGAAACCCTAATTGGACAAGAATAAGCGTAGGGAGGATGAAAATGACCTAAATGTTCATCCAATGACACAAAAACACCTATTGGATGCACAAGATTGGTTAAAAACCCTAATTGGACAAGAATAAGCCTAGGGAGGACGAAAATGACCTAATTGTTCATCCAATGACACAAACACAACTATTTGATGCATAAGATTGGTTAGAAACCCTAATTGGACAAGAATAAGCCTAGGGAGGACGAAAATGACCTAATTGTTCATCCAATGACACAAACACACCTATTGGATGCACAAGATTGGTTAGAAACCCTAATTGGACAAGAATAAGCCCAGGGAGGACGAAAATGACCTAATTGTTAATCCAATGACATAAACACACCTATTGGATGCACAAGATTGGTTAGAAACACTAATTGGACAAGAATAAGCCCAGGGAGGACGAAAATGACCTAATTGTTCATCCAATGACACAAACACACCTATTGGATGCACAAGATTGGTTAGAAACCCTAATTGAACAAGAATAAGCCTAGGGAGGACGAAAATGACCTAATTGTTCATCCAATGACACAAACACACCTATTGGATGCACAAGATTGGTTAGAAACCCTAATTGGACCAAAATAAGCTTAGGGAGGACGAAAATGACCTAATTGTTCATCCAATGACACAAAAACACCTATTGGATGCACAAGATTGGTTTGAAACCCAAATTGGACAAGAATAAGCCTAGGGAGGATGAAAATGACCAAAATGTTCATCCAATGACACAAAAACACCTAGTGGATGCACAAGATTGGTTAAAAACCCTAAATGGATAAGAATAAGCCTAGGGAAGACGAAAAGGACCTAAATGTTCATCCAATGACACAAAAACACCTATTGGATGCACAAGATTGGTTAAAAACCCTAATTGGACAAGAATAAGCCTAGGGAGGACGATAATGACCTAATTGTTCATCCAATGACACAAACGCAACTATTGGATGCACAAGATTGGTTAGAAACCCTAATTGGACAAGAATAAGCCTAGGAAGGATGAAAATGACCTAAATGTTCATCCAATGACACAAAAACACCTATTGGATGCACAAGATTGGTTAAAAACCTTAATTAGACAAGAATTAGCTTAGGGAGGATGAAAATGACCTAAATTTTCATCAAAAGACAGAAAAACATCTATTGGATGCACAAGATTGGTTAAAAACCCTAATTGGACAAGAATAAGCCTAGGGTGGTTGAAAATGACCTAATTGGACAAGAATTAGCCTAGGGAGGATGAAAATTACCTAATTGTTCATCCAATGACACAAAAACACCTATTGGATGCATAAGATTGGTCAGAAACCCTAATTGGACAAGATTAAGTGTAGGGAGGACGAAAAGGACCTAAATGTTCATCCAATGACACAAAAACACCTATTGGATGCACAAGATTGGTTAATAACCCTAATTGGACAACAATAAGCCTAGGGAGGACGAAAATGATCTAATTGTTCATCCAATGACACAAAAACACCTATTGGATGCACAAGATTGGTTAGAAACCCTAATTGGACAAGATTAAGTTTAGGGAGGACCAAAATGACCTAATTGTTCATCCAATGACACAAACACACCAATTGGATGCACAAGATTGGTTAGAAACCCTAATTGGACTAAAATAAGCTTAGGGAGGACGCAAATGACCTAATTGTTTATCCAATGAAACAAAAAGACCTATTGGATGCACAAGATTGGTTTGAAACCCTAATTAGACATGATTAAGTTTAGGGAGGACGAAAATGATCCAAGTGTTCATCCAATGACACAAAACACAGCTATTGGATGCACAAGATTGGTTAGAAACCCTAATTGGACAAGAATAAGCCTAGGGAGTACGGAAATGACCTAATTGTTCATCCAATGACACAAACACACCTATTGGATGCACAAGATTGGTTAGAAACCCTAATTGGACAAAAATAAGCTTAGGGAGGACAAAAATGACCTAATTGTTCATCCAATGACACAAAAACACCTATTGGATGCACAAGATTGGTTTGAAACCCAAATTGGACAAGAATAAGCCTAGGGAGGATGAAAATGACCAAAATGTTCATCCAATGACACAAAAAAACCTATTGGATGCACAAGATTGGTTAAAAACCCTAAATGGACAAGTATAAGTCTAGGGAAGACGAAAAGGACCTAAATGTTCATCCAATGACGCAAACACCTATTAGATGCACAAGATTGGTTAATAACCCTAATTGGACAACAATAAGCCTAGGGAGGACGAAAATGACCTAATTGTTCATCCAATGACACAAAAACACCTATTGGATGCACAAGATTGGTTAGAAACCCTAATTGGACAAGATTAAGTTTAGGGAGGACGAAAATGACCTAATTATTCATCCAATGACACAAAACACCTATTGGATGCATAAGAATGGTTAGAAACCCTAATTGGACAAGCATAAGCCTAGGGAGGATGAAAATTACCTAAATGTTCATCCAATGACACAAAAACCCCTGTTGGATGCACAAGATTGGTTTGAAACCCTAATTGGACATGATTAAGTTTAGGGAGGACGAAAATGACCTAAGTGTTCATCCAATGACACAAAACACAGCTATTGGATGCACAAGATTGGTTAGAAACCCTAATTGGACAAGTATAAGCCTAGGGAGGAAGGAAATGACCTAGTTGTTCATCCGATGACACAAACACACCAATTGGATGCACAAGATTGGTTAGAAACCCTAATTGGACTAAAATAAGCTTAGGGAGGACGCAAATGACCTAATTGTTCATCCAATGAAACAAAAAGACCTATTGGATGCACAAGATTGGTTTGAACCCTAATTAGACATGATTAAGTTTAGGGAGGACGAAAATGATCCAAGTGTTCATCCAATGACACAAAACACAGCTATTGGATGCACAAGATTGGTTAGAAACCCTAATTGAACAAGAATAAGCCTAGGGAGGACGAAAATGACCTAATTGTTCATCCAATGACACAAACACACCTATTGGATGCACAAGATTGGTTAGAAACCCTAATTGGACCAAAATAAGCTTAGGGAGGACGAAAATGACCTAATTGTTCATCCAATGACACAAAAACACCTATTGGATGCACAAGATTGGTTTGAAACCCAAATTGGACAAGAATAAGCCTACGGAGGATGAAAATGACCAAAATGTTCATCCAATGACACAAAAACACCTAGTGGATGCACAAGATTGGTTAAAAACCCTAAATGGATAAGAATAAGCCTAGGGAAGACGAAAAGGACCTAAATGTTCATCCAATGACACAAAAACACCTATTGGATGCACAAGATTGGTTAAAATCCCTAATTGGACAAGAATAAGCCTAGGGAGGACGAAAATGACCTAATTGTTCATCCAATGACACAAACGCAACTATTGGATGCACAAGATTGGTTAGAAACCCTAATTGGACAAGAATAAGCCTAGGGAGGAAGGAAATGACCTAGTTGTTCATCCGATGACACAAACACACCAATTGGATGCACAAGATTGGTTAGAAACCCTAATTGGACTAAAATAAGCTTAGGGAGGACGCAAATGACCTAATTGTTCATCCAATGAAACAAAAAGACCTATTGGATGCACAAGATTGGTTTGAACCCTAATTAGACATGATTAAGTTTAGGGAGGACGAAAATGATCCAAGTGTTCATCCAATGACACAAAACACAGCTATTGGATGCACAAGATTGGTTAGAAACCCTAATTGAACAAGAATAAGCCTAGGGAGGACGAAAATGACCTAATTGTTCATCCAATGACACAAACACACCTATTGGATGCACAAGATTGGTTAGAAACCCTAATTGGACAAGAATAAGCCTAGGGAGGACGAAAATGACCTAATTGTTCATCCAATGATACAAACGCAACAATTGGATGCACAAGATTGGTTAAAAACCGTAATTTGACAAGAATTAGCCTAGGGAGGACGAAAATGACCTAATTATTCATCCAATGACACAAAACACCTATTGGATGCGCAAGATTGGTTAGAAACCCTAATTGGACAAGATTAAGCCTAGGGAGGATGAAAATGACCTAAATGTTCATCCAATGACACAAAAACGCCTATTGGATGCACACGATTGGTTAAAAACCCTAATTGGACAAGAATAAGCCTAGGGAGGACGAAAATAACCTAATTGTTCATCCAATGACACAAACACAACTATTTGATGCATAAGATTGGTTAGAAACCTTAATTGGACAAGAATAAGCCTAGGGAGGACGAAAATGACCTAATTGTTCATCCAATGACACAAACACACCTATTGGATGCACAAGATTGGTTAGAAACCCTAATTGGACAAGAATAAGCCTAGGGAGGACGAAAATGACCTAATTGTTCATCCAATGACACAAACGCAACAATTGGATGCACAAGATTGGTTAGAAACCCTAATTGGACAAGACTAAGCCTAGGAAGGATGAAAATGACCTAAATGTTTATCCAATGACACAAAAACACCGATTGGATGCACAAGATTGGTTAGAAACCCTAATTGGACAAGATTAAGTGTAGCGAGGACAAAAAGGACCTAAATGTTCATCCAATGACACAAAAACACATATTGGATGCACATGATTGGTTAATAACCCTAATAAGACAACAATAAGCCTAGGGAGGACGAAAATGACCTAATTGTTCATCCAATGACACAAAAACACCTATTGGATGCACAAGATTGGTTAGAAACCCTAATTGGACAAGATTAAGTTTAGGGAGGACGAAAATGACCTAATTGTTCATCCAATGACACAAAACACGTATTGGATGCACAAGATTGGTTAAAAACCCTAATTGGACAAGAATTAGCCTAGGGAGGACGAAAATGACCTAATTGTTCATCCTATGACACAAAACACCTATTGGATGCACAAGATTGGTTAAAAACCATAATTTGACAAGAATTAGCCTAGGGAGGACGAAAATGACCTAATTGTTCATCCAATGACACAAAACACCTATTGGATGCACAAGATTGGTTAAAAACCCTAATTGGACAAGAATTAGCCTAGGGAGGACGAAAATGACCTAATTGTTCATCCTATGACACAAAACACCTATTGGATGCACAAGATTGGTCAAAAACCCTAATTGGACAAGATTAAGTGTAGGGAGGACGAATATGACCTAAATATTCATCCAATGACACAAAACACCTATTGGATGCACAAGATTGGTTAAAAACCCTAATTGGACAAGATTAAGTGTAGGGAGGACGAAAATGACCTAAATATTCATCCAATGACACAAAACACCTATTGGATGCACAAGATTGGTTAAAAACCCTAATTGGACAAGATTAAGTGTAGGGAGGACGAAAATGACCTAAATATTCATCCAATGACATAAAACACCTATTGGATGCACAACATTGGTTAAAAACCCTAATTGGACAAGATTAAGTGTAGGGAGGACGAAAATGACCTAAATGTTCATCCAATGACACAAAAACACCTATTGGATGCACAAGATTGGTTAAAAACCCTAATTGGACAAGATTAAGTGTAGGGAGGACGAAAATGACCTAAATGTTCATCCAATGACACAAAAACACCTATTGGATGCACAAGATTGGTTAAAAACCCTAATTGGACAACAATAAGCCTAGGGAGGACGAAAATGACCTAATTGTTCATCCAATGACACAAAAACACCTATTGGATGCACAAGATTGGTTAGAAACCCTAATTGGACAAGATTAAGTTTAGGGAGGACGAAAATGACCTAATTGTTCATACAATGACACAAAACACCTATTGGATGCATGAGATTGGTTAGAAACCCTAATTGGACATGTATAAGCCTAGGGAGGACGGAAATGACCTAATTGTTCATCCAATGACACAAACACACCAATTGGATGCACAAGATTGGTTAGAAACCCTAATTGGACTAAAATAAGCTTAGGGAGGACGCAAATGACCTATTTGTTCATCCAATGACACAAAAAGACCTATTGGATGCACAAGATTGGTTTGAAACCCTAATTAGACATGATTAAGTTTAGGGAGGACGAAAATGATCCAAGTGTTCATCCAATGACACAAAACACAGCTATTGGATGCACAAGATTGGTTAGAAACCCTAATTGGACAAGAATAAGCCTAGGGAGGACGGAAATGACCTAATTGTTCATCCAATGACACAAACACACCTATTGGATGCACAAGATTGGTTAGAAACCCTAATTGGACAAAAATAAGCTTAGGGAGGACGAAAATGACCTAATTGTTCATCCAATGACACAAAAACACCTATTGGATGCACAAGATTGGTTTGAAACCCAAATTGGACAAGAATAAGCCTAGGGAGGATGAAAATGACCAAAATGTTCATCCAATGACACAAAAACACCTATTGGATGCACAAGATTGGTTAAAAACCGTAAATGGACAAGACTAAGCCTAGGGAAGACGAAAAGGACCTAAATGTTCATCCAATGACACAAAAACACCTATTGGATGCACAAGATTGGTTAAAAACCCTAATTGGACAAGAATAAGCCTAGGGAGGACGAAAATGACCTAATTGTTCATCCAATGACACAAACGCAACTATTGGATGCACAAGATTGGTTAGAAACCCTAATTGGACAAGAATAAGCCTAGGAAGGATGAAAATGACCTAAATGTTCATCCAATGACACAAAAACACCTATTGGATGCACAAGATTGGTTAAAAACCTTAATTAGACAAGAATTAGCTTAGGGAGGATGAAAATGACCTAAATTTTCATCAAAAGACAGAAAAACATCTATTGGATGCACAAGATTGGTTAAAAACCCTAATTGGACAAGAATAAGCCTAGGGTGGTTGAAAATGACCTAATTGGACAAGAATTAGCCTAGGGAGGATGAAAATTACCTAATTGTTCATCCAATGACACAAAAACACCTATTGGATGCATAAGATTGGTCAGAAACCCTAATTGGACAAGATTAAGTGTAGGGAGGACGAAAAGGACCTAAATGTTCATCCAATGACACAAAAACACCTATTGGATGCACAAGATTGGTTAATAACCCTAATTGGACAACAATAAGCCTAGGGAGGACGAAAATGATCTAATTGTTCATCCAATGACACAAAAACACCTATTGGATGCACAAGATTGGTTAGAAACCCTAATTGGACAAGATTAAGTTTAGGGAGGACCAAAATGACCTAATTGTTCATCCAATGACACAAACACACCAATTGGATGCACAAGATTGGTTAGAAACCCTAATTGGACTAAAATAAGCTTAGGGAGGACGCAAATGACCTAATTGTTTATCCAATGAAACAAAAAGACCTATTGGATGCACAAGATTGGTTTGAAACCCTAATTAGACATGATTAAGTTTAGGGAGGACGAAAATGATCCAAGTGTTCATCCAATGACACAAAACACAGCTATTGGATGCACAAGATTGGTTAGAAACCCTAATTGGACAAGAATAAGCCTAGGGAGTACGGAAATGACCTAATTGTTCATCCAATGACACAAACACACCTATTGGATGCACAAGATTGGTTAGAAACCCTAATTGGACAAAAATAAGCTTAGGGAGGACAAAAATGACCTAATTGTTCATCCAATGACACAAAAACACCTATTGGATGCACAAGATTGGTTTGAAACCCAAATTGGACAAGAATAAGCCTAGGGAGGATGAAAATGACCAAAATGTTCATCCAATGACACAAAAAAACCTATTGGATGCACAAGATTGGTTAAAAACCCTAAATGGACAAGTATAAGTCTAGGGAAGACGAAAAGGACCTAAATGTTCATCCAATGACGCAAACACCTATTAGATGCACAAGATTGGTTAATAACCCTAATTGGACAACAATAAGCCTAGGGAGGACGAAAATGACCTAATTGTTCATCCAATGACACAAAAACACCTATTGGATGCACAAGATTGGTTAGAAACCCTAATTGGACAAGATTAAGTTTAGGGAGGACGAAAATGACCTAATTATTCATCCAATGACACAAAACACCTATTGGATGCATAAGAATGGTTAGAAACCCTAATTGGACAAGCATAAGCCTAGGGAGGATGAAAATTACCTAAATGTTCATCCAATGACACAAAAACCCCTGTTGGATGCACAAGATTGGTTTGAAACCCTAATTGGACATGATTAAGTTTAGGGAGGACGAAAATGACCTAAGTGTTCATCCAATGACACAAAACACAGCTATTGGATGCACAAGATTGGTTAGAAACCCTAATTGGACAAGTATAAGCCTAGGGAGGAAGGAAATGACCTAGTTGTTCATCCGATGACACAAACACACCAATTGGATGCACAAGATTGGTTAGAAACCCTAATTGGACTAAAATAAGCTTAGGGAGGACGCAAATGACCTAATTGTTCATCCAATGAAACAAAAAGACCTATTGGATGCACAAGATTGGTTTGAACCCTAATTAGACATGATTAAGTTTAGGGAGGACGAAAATGATCCAAGTGTTCATCCAATGACACAAAACACAGCTATTGGATGCACAAGATTGGTTAGAAACCCTAATTGAACAAGAATAAGCCTAGGGAGGACGAAAATGACCTAATTGTTCATCCAATGACACAAACACACCTATTGGATGCACAAGATTGGTTAGAAACCCTAATTGGACCAAAATAAGCTTAGGGAGGACGAAAATGACCTAATTGTTCATCCAATGACACAAAAACACCTATTGGATGCACAAGATTGGTTTGAAACCCAAATTGGACAAGAATAAGCCTAGGGAGGATGAAAATGACCAAAATGTTCATCCAATGACACAAAAACACCTAGTGGATGCACAAGATTGGTTAAAAACCCTAAATGGATAAGAATAAGCCTAGGGAAGACGAAAAGGACCTAAATGTTCATCCAATGACACAAAAACACCTATTGGATGCACAAGATTGGTTAAAAACCCTAATTGGACAAGAATAAGCCTAGGGAGGACGAAAATGACCTAATTGTTCATCCAATGACACAAACGCAACTATTGGATGCACAAGATTGGTTAGAAACCCTAATTGGACAAGAATAAGCCTAGGAAGGATGAAAATGACCTAAATGTTCATCCAATGACACAAAAACACCTATTGGATGCACAAGATTGGTTAAAAACCCTAATTAGACAAGAATTAGCATAGGGAGGATGAAAATGACCTAAATTTTCATCAAAAGACACAAAAACATCTATTGGATGCACAAGATTGGTTAAAAACCCTAATTGGACAAGAATAAGCCTAGGGTGGTTGAAAATGACCTAATTGGACAAGAATTAGCCTAGGGAGGATGAAAATGACCTAATTGTTCATCCAATGACACAAAAACACCTATTGGATGCATAAGATTGGTCAGAAACCCTAATTGGACAAGATTAAGTGTAGGGAGGACGAAAAGGACCTAAATGTTCATCCAATGACACAAAAACACCTATTGGATGCACAAGATTGGTTAATAACCCTAATTGGACAACAATAAGCCTAGGGAGGACGAAAATGATCTAATTGTTCATCCAATGACACAAAAACACCTATTGGATGCACAAGATTGGTTAGAAACCCTAATTGGACAAGATTAAGTTTAGGGAGGACCAAAATGACCTAATTGTTCATCCAATGACACAAACACACCAATTGGATGCACAAGATTGGTTAGAAACCCTAATTGGACTAAAATAAGCTTAGGGAGGACGCAAATGACCTAATTGTTCATCCAATGAAACAAAAAGACCTATTGGATGCACAAGATTGGTTTGAAACCCTAATTAGACATGATTAAGTTTAGGGAGGACGAAAATGATCCAAGTGTTCATCCAATGACACAAAACACAGCTATTGGATGCACAAGATTGGTTAGAAACCCTAATTGGACAAGAATAAGCCTAGGGAGTACGGAAATGACCTAATTGTTCATCCAATGACACAAACACACCTATTGGATGCACAAGATTGGTTAGAAACCCTAATTGGACAAAAATAAGCTTAGGGAGGACGAAAAGGACCTAAATGTTCATCCAATGACACAAAAACACCTATTGGATTCACAAGATTGGTTAATAAACCTAATTGGACAACAATTAGCCTAAGGAGCATGAAAATGACTTAATTGTTCATCCAATGAAACAAAAACACCGATTGGATGCACAAGATTGGTCAGAAACCCTAATTGGACAAGATTAAGTGTAGCGAGGACAAAAAGGACCTAAATGTTCATCCAATTGCACAAAAACACATATTGGATGCACAAGATTGGTTAATAACCCTAATAAGACAACAATAAGCCTAGGGAGGACGAAAATGGCCTAATTGTTCATCCAATGACACAAAAACACCTATTGGATGCACAAGATTGGTTAGAAACCCTAATTGGACAAGATTAAGTTTAGGGAGGACGAAAATGACCTAATTGTTCATCCAATGACACAAAACACGTATTGGATGCACAAGATTGGTTAAAAACCCTAATTGGACAAGAATTAGCCTAGGGAGGACGAAAATGACCTAATTGTTCATCCTATGACACAAAACACCTATTGGATGCACAAGCTTGGTTAAAAACCGTAATTTGACAAGAAATAGCCTAGGGAGGACGAAAATGACCTAATTGTTCATCCAATGACACAAAACACCTATTGGATGCACAAGACTGGTTAGAAACCCTAATTGGACAAGATTAAGCCTAGGGAGGATGAAAATGACCTAAATGTTCATCCAATGACACAGAAACACGTATTGGATGCACAAGATTGGTTAGAAACCCTAATTGGACAAGAATATACCTAGGGAGGACAAAAATGACCTAATTGTTCATCCAATGACACAAACACACCTATTGGATGCACAAGATTGGTTAGAAACCCTAATTGGACAAGAAAAAGCCTAGGGAGGACGAAAATGACCTAATTGTTCATCCAATGACACAAACACACCTATTGGATGCATAAGATTGGTTAGAAACCCTAATTGGACAAGAATAAGCCTAGGGAGGACGAAAATGACCTAATTGTTCATCCAATGACACCAAATCACCTATTGGATGCACAAGATTGGATAGAAACCCTAATTGGACAAGAATAAGCCTAGGGAGGATGAAAATGACCTAAATGTTCATCCAATGACACAAAAACACCTATTGGATGCACAAGATTGGTTAGAAACCCTAATTGGACAAGATTAAGTTTAGGGAGGACGAAAATGACCTAATTGTTCATCCAATGACACAAAACACGTATTGGATGCACAAGATTGGTTAAAAACCCTAATTGGACAAGAATTAGCCTAGGGAGGACGAAAATGACCTAATTGTTCATCCTATGACACAAAACACCTATTGGATGCACAAGATTGGTTAAAAACCGTAATTTGACAAGAATTAGCCTAGGGAGGACGAAAATGACCTAATTGTTCATCCAATGACACAAAACACCTATTGGATGCACAACACTGGTTAGAAACCCTAATTGGACAAGATTAAGCCTAGGGAGGATGAAAATGACCTAAATGTTCATCCAATGACAGAAAAACACCTATTGGATGCACAAGATTGGTTAAAAACCCTAATTGGACAAGAATAAGCCTAGGGAGGACGAAAATGACCTAATTGTTCATCCAATGACACAAACACAACTATTGGATGCATAAGATTGGTTAGAAACCCTAATTGGACAAGAATTAGCCTAGGGAGGACGAAAATGACCTAATTGTTCATCCAATGACACAAACACACCTATTGGATGCACAAGATTGGTTAGAAACCCTAATTGGACAAGATTTAGTGTAGGGAGGACAAAAAGGACCTAAATGTTCATCCAATGACACAAAAACACATATTGGATGCACAAGATTGGTTCCAAACCCTAATTGGACAAGCATAAACCAAGGGAGGACGAAAAGGACCTAAATGTTCATCCAATGACACAAAAACACATACGGGATGCACAAGATTGGTTAGTAAACCTAATTGGACAACAATAAGCCTAGGGAGGACGAAAATGACCTAATTGTTCATCCAATGACACAAAAACACCTATTGGATGCACAAGAATGGTTAGAAACCCGAATTGGAAAAGATTAAGTTTATGGAGGATGAAAATGACCTAAATGTTCATCCAATGACACAAAACACAACTATTGGATGCACAAGATTGGTTAGAAACCCTAATTGGACAAGAATAAGCCTAGGGAGCACGAAAATGACCTAATTGTTCATCCAATGACACAAACGCAACTATTGGATGCACAAGATTGGTTAGAAACCCTAATTGGACAAGAATAAGCCTAGGGTGGATAAAAATGACCTAAATGTTCATCCAATGACACAAAAACGCCTATTGGATGCACAAGATTGGTTAAAAACCGTAATTGGACAAGATTTAGCATAGGGAGGATGAAAATGACCTAAATTTTCATTCAAAGACACAAAAAGATCTATTGGATGCACAAGATTGGTTCGAAACCCTAATTGGACAAGCATAAACCAAGGGAGGACGAAAAGGACCTAAATGTTCATCCAATGACACAAAAACACCTATGGGATGCACAACATTGGTTAATAAACCTAATTGGACAACAATTAGCCTAGGGAGCATGAAAATGACCTAATTGTTCATCCAATGACACAAAAACACCGATTGGATGCACAAGATTGGTTAGAAACCCTAATTGGATAAGATTAAGTGTAGCGAGTACAAAAAGGACCTAAATGTTCATCCAATGACACAAAAACACATATTGGATGCACAAGATTGGTTAATAACCCTAATAAGACAACAATAAGCCTAGGGTGGACGAAAATGACCTAATTGTTCATCCAATGACACAAAAACACATATTGGATGCACAAGATTGGTTAGAAACACTAATTGGACAAGATTAAGTTTAGGGAGGACGAAAATGACCTAACTGTTCATCCAATGACACAAAACACGTATTGGATGCACAAGATTGGTTAAAAACCCTAATTGGACAAGAATTAGCCTAGGGAGGTCGAAAATGACCTAATTGTTCATCCTTTGACACAAAACACGTATTGGATGCACAAGATTGGTTAAAAACCCTAATTGGACAAGAATTAGCCTAGCGAGGACGAAAATGACCTAATTGTTCATCCAATGACACAAAACACCTATTGGATTCACAAGATTGGTTAGAAACCCTAATTGGACAAGATTAAGCCTAGGGAGGATGAAAATGACCTAAATTTTCATCCAATGACACAGAAACACCTATTGGATGCATAAGATTGGTTAGAAACCCTAATTGGACAAGAAAAAGCCTAGGGAGGACGAAAATGACCTAATTGTTCATCCAATGACACAAACACACCTATTGGATGCATAAGATTGGTTAGAAACCCTAATTGGACAAGAATAAGCCTAGGGAAGAAGAAAGTGACCTAATTGTTCATCCAATGACACAAAAACACCAATTGGATGCACAAGATTGGATAGAAACCCTAATTGGACAAGAATAAGCGTAGGGAGGATGAAAATGACCTAAATGTTCATCCAATGACACAAAAACACCTATTGGATGCACAAGATTGGTTAAAAACCCTAATTGGACAAGAATAAGCCTAGGGAGGACGAAAATGACCTAATTGTTCATCCAATGACACAAACACAACTATTTGATGCATAAGATTGGTTAGAAACCCTAATTGGACAAGAATAAGCCTAGGGAGGACGAAAATGACCTAATTGTTCATCCAATGACACAAACACACCTATTGGATGCATAAGATTGGTTAGAAACCCTAATTGGACAAGAATAAGCCTAGGGAAGAAGAAAATGACCTAATTGTTCATCCAATGACACAAAAACACCAATTGGATGCACAAGATTGGATAGAAACCCTAATTGGACAAGAATAAGCGTAGGGAGGATGAAAATGACCTAAATGTTCATCCAATGACACAAAAACACCTATTGGATGCACAAGATTGGTTAAAAACCCTAATTGGACAAGAATAAGCCTAGGGAGGACGAAAATGACCTAATTGTTCATCCAATGACACAAACACAACTATTTGATGCATAAGATTGGTTAGAAACCCTAATTGGACAAGAATAAGCCTAGGGAGGACGAAAATGACCTAATTGTTCATCCAATGACACAAACACACCTATTGGATGCACAAGATTGGTTAGAAACCCTAATTGGACAAGAATAAGCCTAGGGAGGACGAAAATGACCTAATTGTTCATCCAATGATACAAACGCAACAATTGGATGCACAAGATTGGTTAAAAACCGTAATTTGACAAGAATTAGCCTAGGGAGGACGAAAATGACCTAATTATTCATCCAATGACACAAAACACCTATTGGATGCGCAAGATTGGTTAGAAACCCTAATTGGACAAGATTAAGCCTAGGGAGGATGAAAATGACCTAAATGTTCATCCAATGACACAAAAACGCCTATTGGATGCACACGATTGGTTAAAAACCCTAATTGGACAAGAATAAGCCTAGGGAGGACGAAAATAACCTAATTGTTCATCCAATGACACAAACACAACTATTTGATGCATAAGATTGGTTAGAAACCTTAATTGGACAAGAATAAGCCT
This sequence comes from Cicer judaicum, assembly GCA_037974835.1. Classification (NCBI taxonomy): domain Eukaryota; kingdom Viridiplantae; phylum Streptophyta; class Magnoliopsida; order Fabales; family Fabaceae; genus Cicer; species Cicer judaicum. The sequence goes on along the minus strand of JBBPBS010000546.1, from coordinate 574,257 downwards.
AGGGAGGACGAAAATGACCTAATTGTTCATCCAATGACACAAACACACCTATTGGATGCACAAGATTGGTTAGAAACCCTAATTGGACAAGAATAAGCCTAGGGAGGACGAAAATGACCTAATTGTTCATCCAATGACACAAACGCAACAATTGGATGCACAAGATTGGTTAGAAACCCTAATTGGACAAGACTAAGCCTAGGAAGGATGAAAATGACCTAAATGTTTATCCAATGACACAAAAACACCGATTGGATGCACAAGATTGGTTAGAAACCCTAATTGGACAAGATTAAGTGTAGGGAGGACAAAAAGGACCTAAATGTTCATCCAATGACACAAAAACACATATTGGATGCACAAGATTGGTTAATAACCCTAATAAGACAACAATAAGCCTAGGGAGGACGAAAATGACCTAATTGTTCATCCAATGACACAAAAACACCTATTGGATGCACAAGATTGGTTAGAAACCCTAATTGGACAAGATTAAGTTTAGGGAGGACGAAAATGACCTAATTATTCATCCAATGACACAAAACACCTATTGGATGCATAAGAATGGTTAGAAACCCTAATTGGACAAGCATAAGCCTAGGGAGGATGAAAATTACCTAAATGTTCATCCAATGACACAAAAACCCCTGTTGGATGCACAAGATTGGTTTGAAACCCTAATTGGACATGATTAAGTTTAGGGAGGACGAAAATGACCTAAGTGTTCATCCAATGACACAAAACACAGCTATTGGATGCACAAGATTGGTTAGAAACCCTAATTGGACAAGTATAAGCCTAGGGAGGAAGGAAATGACCTAGTTGTTCATCCGATGACACAAACACACCAATTGGATGCACAAGATTGGTTAGAAACCCTAATTGGACTAAAATAAGCTTAGGGAGGACGCAAATGACCTAATTGTTCATCCAATGAAACAAAAAGACCTATTGGATGCACAAGATTGGTTTGAACCCTAATTAGACATGATTAAGTTTAGGGAGGACGAAAATGATCCAAGTGTTCATCCAATGACACAAAACACAGCTATTGGATGCACAAGATTGGTTAGAAACCCTAATTGAACAAGAATAAGCCTAGGGAGGACGAAAATGACCTAATTGTTCATCCAATGACACAAACACACCTATTGGATGCACAAGATTGGTTAGAAACCCTAATTGGACAAAAATAAGCTTAGGGAGGACGAAAATGACCTAATTGTTCATCCAATGACACAAAAACACCTATTGGATGCACAAGATTGGTTTGAAACCCAAATTGGACAAGAATAAGCCTAGGGAGGATGAAAATGACCAAAATGTTCATCCAATGACACAAAAACACCTATTGGATGCACAAGATTGGTTAAAAACCGTAAATGGACAAGACTAAGCCTAGGGAAGACGAAAAGGACCTAAATGTTCATCCAATGACACAAAAACACCTATTGGATGCACAAGATTGGTTAAAAACCCTAATTGGACAAGAATAAGCCTAGGGAGGACGAAAATGACCTAATTGTTCATCCAATGACACAAACGCAACTATTGGATGCACAAGATTGGTTAGAAACCCTAATTGGACAAGAATAAGCCTAGGGAGGACGAAAATGACCTAATTGTTCATCCAATGACACAAACGCAACAATTGGATGCACAAGATTGGTTAGAAACCCTAATTGGACAAGACTAAGCCTAGGAAGGATGAAAATGACCTAAATGTTCATCCAATGACACAAAAACACCTATTGGATGCACAAGATTGGTTAGAAACCCTAATTGGAAAAGATTAAGTTTATGGAGGACGAAAATGACCTAAATGTTCATCCAACGACACAAAACACAAATATTGGATGCACAAGATTGGTTAGAAACCCTAATTGGACAAGAATAAGCCTAGGGAGCACGAAAATGACCTAATTTTTCATCCAATGACAGAAACGCAACTATTAGATGCACAAGATTGGTTAGAAACCCTAATTGGACAAGAATAAGCCTAGGGTGGATGAAAATGACCTAAATGTTCATCCAATGACACAAAAACGCCTATTGGATGCATAAGATTGGTTAAAAACCGTAATTGGACAAGATTTAGCATAGGGAGGATGAAAATGACATAAATTTTCATCCAATGACACAAAAACACCTATTGGATGCACAAGATTGGATAGAAACCCTAATTGGACAAGAATAAGCCTAGGGAGGATGAAAATGACCTAAATGTTCACCCAATGACACAAAAACACCTATTGGATGCACAAGATTGGTTAAAAACCCTAATTGGACAAGAATAAGCTTAGGGAGGACGAAAATGACCTAATTGTTCATCCAATGACACAAACACAACTATTTGATGCATAAGATTGGTTAGAAACCCTAATTGGACAAGAATAAGCCTAGCGAGGACGAAAATGACCTAATTGTTCATCCAATGACACAAACACAACTATTGGATGCACAAGATTGGTTAGAAACCCTAATTGGACAAGAATAAGCCTATGGAGCACGAAAATGACCTAATTTTTCATCCAATGACAAAAACGCAACTATTGGATGCACAAGATTGGTTAGAAACCCTAATTGGACAAGAATAAGCCTAGGGTGGATGAAAATGACCTAAATTTTCATCCAATGACACAGAAACACCTATTGGATGCACAAGATTGGTTAGAAACCCTAATTGGACAAGAATAAACCTAGGGAGGACAAAAATGACCTAATTGTTCATCCAATGACACAAACACACCTATTGGATGCATAAGATTGGTTAGAAACCCTAATTGGACAAGAATAAGCCTAGGGAGGACGAAAATGACCTAATTGTTCATCCAATGACACAAAAACACCTATTGGATGCACAAGATTGGTTAGAAACCCTAATTGGACAAGAATAAGCCTAGGGAGGATGAAAATGGCCTAAATGTTCATCCAATGACACAAAGACACCTATTAAATGCACAAGATTGGTTAGAAACCCTAATTGGACAAGAATAAGCCTAGGGAGGAGGAAAATGACCTAAATGTTCATACAATGACACAAAAACACCTATTGAATGCACAAGATTGGTTAAAAACCCTAATTGGACAAGAACAAGCCTATGGAGGACGAAAAGGACCTAAATGTTCATCCAATGAGACAAAAACATCTATTGGATGCACAAGATTGGTTAAAAACCATAATTGGACAAGAATAAGCCTATGGAGGACGAAAATGACCTAATTGTTCATCCAATGACACAAACACACCTATTGGATGCACAAGATTGGTTAGAAACCCTAATTGGACAAGAATAAGCCTAGGGAGGACGAAAATGACCTAATTGTTCATCCAATGATACAAACGCAACAATTGGATGCACAAGATTGGTTAAAAACCGTAATTTGACAAGAATTAGCCTAGGGAGGACGAAAATGACCTAATTATTCATCCAATGACACAAAACACCTATTGGATGCGCAAGATTGGTTAGAAACCCTAATTGGACAAGATTAAGCCTAGGGAGGATGAAAATGACCTAAATGTTCATCCAATGACACAAAAACGCCTATTGGATGCACACGATTGGTTAAAAACCCTAATTGGACAAGAATAAGCCTAGGGAGGACGAAAATAACCTAATTGTTCATCCAATGACACAAACACAACTATTTGATGCATAAGATTGGTTAGAAACCTTAATTGGACAAGAATAAGCCTAGGGAGGACGAAAATGACCTAATTGTTCATCCAATGACACAAACACACCTATTGGATGCACAAGATTGGTTAGAAACCCTAATTGGACAAGAATAAGCCTAGGGAGGACGAAAATGACCTAATTGTTCATCCAATGACACAAACGCAACAATTGGATGCACAAGATTGGTTAGAAACCCTAATTGGACAAGACTAAGCCTAGGAAGGATGAAAATGACCTAAATGTTCATCCAATGACACAAAAACACCTATTGGATGCACAAGATTGGTTAGAAACCCTAATTGGAAAAGATTAAGTTTATGGAGGACGAAAATGACCTAAATGTTCATCCAATGACACAAACGCAACTATTGGATGCACAAGATTGGTTAGAAACCCTAATTGGACAAGAATAAGCCTAGGGTGGATGAAAATGACCTAAATGTTCATCCAATGACACAAAAACGCCTATTGGATGCACAAGATTGGTTAAAAACCGTAATTGGACAAGATTTAGCATAGGGAGGATGAAAATGACCTAAATTTTCATCCAAAGACACAAAAACATCTATTGGATGCACAAGATTGGTTCCAAACCCTAATTGGACAAGCATAAACCAAGGGAGGACGAAAAGGACCTAAATGTTCATCCAATGACACAAAAACACCTATGGGATGCACAACATTGGTTAATAAACCTAATTGGACAACAATTAGCCTAGGGAGCATGAAAATGACCTAATTGTTCATCCAATGACACAAAAACACCGATTGGATGCACAAGATTGGTTAGAAACCCTAATTGGACAAGATTAAGTGTAGCGAGGACAAAAAGGACCTAAATGTTCATCCAATGACACAAAAACACATATTGGATGCACAAGATTGGTTACAAACACTAATTGGACAAGATTAAGTTTAGGGAGGACGAAAATGACCTAATTGTTCATCCAATGACACAAAACACGTATTGGATGCACAAGATTGGTTAAAAACCCTAATTGGACAAGAATTAGCCTAGGGAGGACGAAAATGACCTAATTGTTCATCCAATGACACAAAACACCTATTGGATGCACAAGATTGGTTAGAAACCCTAATTGGACAAGATTAAGCCTAGGGAGGACGAAAATGACCTAAATGTTCATCCAATGACACAAAACACCTATTGGATGCACAAGATTGGTTAAAAACCCTAATTGGACAAGAATTAGCCTAGGGAGGACGAAAATGACCTAAATGTTCATCCAATGACACAAAAACACCTATTGGATGCACAAGATTGGTTAAAAACCCTAATTGGACAAGAATAAGCCTAGGGAGGACGAAAATGACCTAATTGTTCATCCAATGACACAAACACAACTATTTGATGCATAAGATTGGTTAGAAACCCTAATTGGACAAGAATAAGCCTAGGGAGGACGAAAATGACCTAATTGTTCATCCAATGACACAAACACACCTATTGGATGCATAAGATTGGTTAGAAACCCTAATTGGACAAGAATAAGCCTAGGGAAGAAGAAAATGACCTAATTGTTCATCCAATGACACAAAAACACCAATTGGATGCACAAGATTGGATAGAAACCCTAATTGGACAAGAATAAGCGTAGGGAGGATGAAAATGACCTAAATGTTCATCCAATGACACAAAAACACCTATTGGATGCACAAGATTGGTTAAAAACCCTAATTGGACAAGAATAAGCCTAGGGAGGACGAAAATGACCTAATTGTTCATCCAATGACACAAACACAACTATTTGATGCATAAGATTGGTTAGAAACCCTAATTGGACAAGAATAAGCCTAGGGAGGACGAAAATGACCTAATTGTTCATCCAATGACACAAACACACCTATTGGATGCACAAGATTGGTTAGAAACCCTAATTGGACAAGAAAAAGCCTAGGGAGGACGAAAATGACCTAATTGTTCATCCAATGACACAAACACACCTATTGGATGCATAAGATTGGTTAGAAACCCTAATTGGACAAGAATAAGCCTCGGGAGGACGAAAATGACCTAATTGTTCATCCAATGACACAAAAACACCTATTGGATGCACAAGATTGGATAGAAATCCTAATTGGACAAGAATAAGCCTAGGGAGGATGAAAATGACCTAAATGTTCATCCAATGACACAAAAACACCTATTGGATGCACAAGATTGGTTAAAAACCGTAATTGGACAAGAATAAGCTTAGGGAGGACGAAAATGACCTAATTGTTCATCCAATGACACAAACACACCTATTGGATGCATAAGATTGGTTAGAAACCCTAATTGGACAAGAAAAAGCCTAGGGAGGACGAAAATGACCTAATTGTTCATCCAATGACACAAACACACCTATTGGATGCATAAGATTGGTTAGAAACCCTAATTGGACAAGAATAAGCCTCGGGAGGACGAAAATGACCTAATTGTTCATCCAATGACACAAAAACACCTATTGGATGCACAAGATTGGATAGAAACCCTAATTGGACAAGAATAAGCCTAGGGTGGATGAAAATGACCTAAATTTTCATCCAATGACACAGAAACACCTATTGGATGCACAAGATTGGTTAGAAACCCTAATTGGACAAGAATAAACCTAGGGAGGACAAAAATGACCTAATTGTTCATCCAATGACACAAACACACCTATTGGATGCATAAGATTGGTTAGAAACCCTAATTGGACAAGAAAAAGCCTAGGGAGGACGAAAATGACCTAATTGTTCATCCAATGACACAAACACACCTATTGGATGCATAAGATTGGTTAGAAACCCTAATTGGACAAGAATAAGCCTCGGGAGGACGAAAATGACCTAATTGTTCATCCAATGACACAAACACCTACTGGATGCACAAGATTGGATAGAAACCCTAATTGGACAAGAATAAGCCTAGGGAGGATGAAAATGACCTAAATGTTCATCCAATGACACAAAAACACCTATTGGATGCACAAGATTGGTTAAAAACCCTAATTGGACCAGAATAAGCTTAGGGAGGACGAAAATGACCTAATTGTTCATCCAATGACACAAACACAACTATTTGATGCATAAGATTGGTTAGAAACCCTAATTGGACAAGAATAAGCCTAGCGAGGACGAAAATGACCTAATTGTTCATCCAATGACACAAACACAACTATTGGATGCACAAGATTGGTTAGAAACCCTAATTGGACAAGAATAAGCCTATGGAGCACGAAAATGACCTAATTTTTCATCCAATGACACAAACGCAACTATTGGATGCACAAGATTGGTTAGAAACCCTAATTGGACAAGAATAAGCCTAGGGTGGATGAAAATGACCTAAATGTTCATCCAATGACACAAAAACGCCTATTGGATGCATAAGATTGGTTAAAACCCGTAATTGGACAAGATTTAGCATAGGGAGGATGAAAATGACCTAAATTTTCATCCAATGACACAAAAACACCTATTGGATGCACAAGATTGGATAGAAACCCTAATTGGACAAGAATAAGCCTAGGGAGGATGAAAATGACCTAAATGTTCATCCAATGACACAAAAACACCTATTGGATGCACAAGATTGGTTAAAAACCCTAATTGGACAAGAATAAGCTTCGGGAGGACGAAAATGACCTAATTGTTCATCCAATGACACAAACACAACTATTTGATGCATAAGATTGGTTAGAAACCCTAATTGGACAAGAATAAGCCTAGCGAGGACGAAAATGACCTAATTGTTCATCCAATGACACAAACACAACTATTGGATGCACAAGATTGGTTAGAAACCCTAATTGGACAAGAATAAGCCTAGGGAGCACGAAAATGACCTAATTTTTCATCCAATGACACAAACGCAACTATTGGATGCACAAGATTGGTTAGAAACCCTAATTGGACAAGAATAAGCCTAGGGTGGATGAAAATGACCTAAATGTTCATCCAATGACACAAAAACGCCTATTGGATGCACAAGATTGGTTCCAAACCCTAATTGGACAAGCATAAACCAAGGGAGGACGAAAAGGACCTAAATGTTCATCCAATGACACAAAAACACCTATGGGATGCACAACATTGGTTAATAAACCTAATTGGACAACAATTAGCCTAGGGAGCATGAAAATGACCTAATTGTTCATCCAATGACACAAAAACACCGATTGGATGCACAAGATTGGTTAGAAACCCTAATTGGACAAGATTAAGTGTAGCGAGGACAAAAAGGACCTAAATGTTCATCCAATGACACAAAAACACATATTGGATGCACAAGATTGGTTACAAACACTAATTGGACAAGATTAAGTTTAGGGAGGACGAAAATGACCTAATTGTTCATCCAATGACACAAAACACGTATTGGATGCACAAGATTGGTTAAAAACCCTAATTGGACAAGAATTAGCCTAGGGAGGACGAAAATGACCTAATTGTTCATCCAATGACACAAAAACACCTATTGGATGCACAAGATTGGTTAAAAACCCTAATTGGACAAGAATAAGCCTAGGGAGGACGAAAATGACCTAATTGTTCATCCAATGACACAAACACACCTATTGGATGCACAAGATTGGTTAGAAACCCTAATTGGACAAAAATAAGCTTAGGGAGGACGAAAATGACCTAATTGTTCATCCAATGACACAAAAACACCTATTGGATGCACAAGATTGGTTTGAAACCCAAATTGGACAAGAATAAGCCTAGGGAGGATGAAAATGACCAAAATGTTCATCCAATGACACAAAAACACCTATTGGATGCACAAGATTGGTTAAAAACCGTAAATGGACAAGACTAAGCCTAGGGAAGACGAAAAGGACCTAAATGTTCATCCAATGACACAAAAACACCTATTGGATGCACAAGATTGGTTAAAAACCCTAATTGGACAAGAATAAGCCTAGGGAGGACGAAAATGACCTAATTGTTCATCCAATGACACAAACGCAACTATTGGATGCACAAGATTGGTTAGAAACCCTAATTGGACAAGAATAAGCCTAGGGAGGACGAAAATGACCTAATTGTTCATCCAATGACACAAACGCAACAATTGGATGCACAAGATTGGTTAGAAACCCTAATTGGACAAGACTAAGCCTAGGAAGGATGAAAATGACCTAAATGTTCATCCAATGACACAAAAACACCTATTGGATGCACAAGATTGGTTAGAAACCCTAATTGGAAAAGATTAAGTTTATGGAGGACGAAAATGACCTAAATGTTCATCCAACGACACAAAACACAAATATTGGATGCACAAGATTGGTTAGAAACCCTAATTGGACAAGAATAAGCCTAGGGAGCACGAAAATGACCTAATTTTTCATCCAATGACACAAACGCAACTATTGGATGCACAAGATTGGTTAGAAACCCTAATTGGACAAGAATAAGCCTAGGTTGGATGAAAATGACCTAAATGTTCATCCAATGACACAAAAACGCCTATTGGATGCATAAGATTGGTTAAAAACCGTAATTGGACAAGATTTAGCATAGGGAGGATGAAAATGACCTAAATTTTCATCCAATGACACAAAAACACCTATTGGATGCACAAGATTGGATAGAAACCCTAATTGGACAAGAATAAGCCTAGGGAGGATGAAAATGACCTAAATGTTCATCCAATGACACAAAAACACCTATTGGATGCACAAGATTGGTTAAAAACCCTAATTGGACTAGAATAAGCCTCGGGAGGACGAAAATGACCTAATTGTTCATCCAATGACACAAACACAACTATTGGATGCACAAGATTGGTTAGAAACCCTAATTGGACAAGAATAAGCCTAGGGAGCACGAAAATGACCTAATTTTTCATCCAATGACACAAACGCAACTATTGGATGCACAAGATTGGTTAGAAACCCTAATTGGACAAGAATAAGCCTAGGGTGGATGAAAATGACCTAAATTTTCATCCAATGACACAGAAACACCTATTGGATGCACAAGATTGGTTAGAAACCCTAATTGGACAAGAATAAACCTAGGGAGGACAAAAATGACCTAATTGTTCATCCAATGACACAAACACACCATTTGGATGCATAAGATTGGTTAGAAACCCTAATTGGACAAGAAAAAGCCTAGGGAGGACGAAAATGACCTAATTGTTCATCCAATGACACAAACACACCTATTGGATGCAGAAGATTGGTTAGAAACCCTAATTGGACAAGAATAAGCCTCGAGAGGACGAAAATGACCTAATTGTTCATCCAATGACACAAAAACACCTATTGGATGCACAAGATTGGATAGAAACCCTAATTGGACAAGAATAAGCCTAGGGAGGATGAAAATGACCTAAATGTTCATCCAATGACACAAAAACACCTATTGGATGCACAAGATTGGTTAAAAACCCTAATTGGACAAGAATAAGCTTAGGGAGGACGAAAATGACCTAATTGTTCATCCAATGACACAAACACAACTATTTGATGCATAAGATTGGTTAGAAACCCTAATTGGACAAGAATAAGCCTAGCGAGGACGAAAATGACCTAATTGTTCATCCAATGACAAAAACACAACTATTGGATGCACAAGATTGGTTAGAAACCCTAATTGGACAAGAATAAGCCTAGGGAGCACGAAAATGACCTAATTTTTCATCCAATGACACAAACGCAACTATTGGATGCACAAGATTGGTTAGAAACCCTAATTGGACAAGAATAAGCCTAGGGTGGATGAAAATGACCTAAATATTCATCCAATGACACAAAAACGCCTATTGGATGCACAAGATTGGTTAAAAACCGTAATTGGACAAGATTTAGCATAGGGAGGATGAAAATGACCTAAATTTTCATCCAAAGACACAAAAACATCTATTGGATGCACAACATTGGTTCCAAACCCTAATTGGACAAGCATAAACCAAGGGAGGACGAAAACGACCTAAATGTTCATCCAATGACACAAAAACACCTATGGGATGCACAAAATTGGTTAATAAACCTAATTGGACAACAATTAGCCTAGGGAGCATGAAAATGACCTAATTGTTCATCCAATGACACAAAAACACCGATTGGATGCACAAGATTGGTTAGAAACCCTAATTGGACAAGATTAAGTGTAGCGAGGACAAAAAGGACCTAAATGTTCATCCAATGACACAAAAACACATATTGGATGCACAAGATTGGTTACAAACACTAATTGGACAAGATTAAGTTTAGGGAGGACGAAAATGACCTAATTGTTCATCCAATGACACAAAACACGTATTGGATGCACAAGATTGGTTAAAAACCCTAATTGGACAAGAATTAGCCTAGGGAGGACGAAAATGACCTAATTGTTCATCCTATGACACAAAACACGTATTGGATGCACAAGATTGGTTAAAAACCCTAATTGGACAAGAATTAGCCTAGGGAGGACGAAAATGACCTAATTGTTCATCCAATGACACAAAACACCTATTGGATGCACAAGATTGGTTAGAAACCCTAATTGGACAAGATTAAGCCTAGGGAGGATGAAAATGACCTAAATTTTCATCCAATGACACAGAAACACCTATTGGATGCACAGGATTGGTTAGAAACCCTAATTGGACAAGAATAAACCTAGGGAGGACAAAATTGACCTAATTGTTCATCCAATGACACAAACACACCTATTGGATGCACAAGATTGGTTAGAAACCCTAATTGGACAAGATTAAGTGTAGCGAGGACAAAAAGGACGTAAGTGTTCATCCAATGACACAAAAACACATATTGGATGCACAAGATTGGTTAATAACCCTAATAAGACAATAATAAGCCTAGGGAGGACGAAAATGACCTAATTGTTCATCCAATGACACAAAAACACATATTGGATGCACAAGATTGGTTAGAAACACTAATTGGACAAGATTAAGTTTAGGGAGGACGAAAATGACCTAATTGTTCATCCAATGACACAAAACACGTATTGGATGCACAAGATTGGTTAAAAACCCTAATTCGACAAGAATTAGCCTAGGGAGGACGAAAATGACCTAATTGTTCATCCTATGACACAAAACACGTATTGGATGCACAAGATTGGTTAAAAACCCTAATTGGACAAGAATTAGCCTAGGGAGGACGAAAATGACCTAATTGTTCATCCAATGACACAAAACACCTATTAGATGCACAAGATTGGTTAGAAACCCTAATTGGACAAGATTAAGCCTAGGGAGGATGAAAATGACCTAAATTTTCATCCAATGACACAGAAACACCTATTGGATGCACAAGATTGGTTAGAAACCCTAATTGGACAAGAATAAACCTAGGGAGGACGAAAATGACCTAATTGTTCATCCAATGACACAAACACACCTATTGGATGCACAAGATTGGTTAGAAACCCTAATTGGACAAGAATAAGCCTAGGGAGGACGAAAATGACCTAATTGTTCATCCAATGACACAAACGCAACTATTGGATGCACAAGATTGGTTAGAAACCCTAATTGGACAAGAATAAGCCTAGGGAGGACGAAAATGACCTAATTGTTCATCCAATGACACAAACGCAACAATTGGATGCACAAGATTGGTTAGAAACCCTAATTGGACAAGACTAAGCCTAGGAAGGATGAAAATGACCTAAATGTTCATCCAATGACACAAAAACACCTATTGGATGCACAAGATTGGTTAGAAACCCTAATTGGAAAAGATTAAGTTTATGGAGGACGAAAATGACCTAAATGTTCATCCAATGACACAAAACACAACTATTGGATGCACAAGATTGGTTAGAAACCCTAATTGGACAAGAATAAGCCTAGGGAGCACGAAAATGACCTAATTGTTCATCCAATGACACAAACGCAACTATTGGATGCACAAGATTGGTTAGAAACCCTAATTGGACAAGAATAAGCCTAGGATGGATGAAAATGACCTAAATTTTCATCCAATGACACAGAAACACCTATTGGATGCACAAGATTGGTTAGAAACCCTAATTGGACAAGAATAAACCTAGGGAGGACAAAAATGACCTAATTGTTCATCCAATGACACACACACACCTATTGGATGCATAAGATTGGTTAGAAACCCTAATTGGACAAGAAAAAGCCTAGGGAGGACGAAAATGACCTAATTGTTCATCCAATGACACAAACACACCTATTGGATGCATAAGATTGGTTAGAAACCCTAATTGGACAAGAATAAGCCTCGGGAGGACGAAAATGACCTAATTGTTCATCCAATGACACAAAAACACCTATTGGATGCACAAGATTGGATAGAAACCCTAATTGGACAAGAATAAGCCTAGGGAGGATGAAAATGACCTAAATGTTCATCCAATGACACAAAAACACCTATTGGATGCACAAGATTGGTTAAAAACCCTAATTGGACAAGAATAAGCCTCGGGAGGACGAAAATGACCTAATTGTTCATCCAATGACACAAAAACACCTATTGGATGCACAAGATTGGATAGAAACCCTAATTGGACAAGAATAAGCCTAGGGAGGATGAAAATGACCTAAATGTTCGTCCAATGACACAAAAACACCTATTGGATGCACAAGATTGGTTAAAAACCCTAATTGGACAAGAATAAGTTTAGGGAGGACGAAAATGACCTAATTGTTCATCCAATGACACACAAACACAACTATTTGATGCATAAGATTGGTTAGAAACCCTAATTGGACAAGAATAAGCCTAGCGAGGACGAAAATGACCTAATTGTTCATCCAATGACACAAACACAACTATTGGATGCACAAGATTGGTTAGAAACCCTAATTGGACAAGAATAAGCCTAGGGAGCACGAAAATGACCTAATTTTTCATCCAATGACACAAACGCAACTATTGGATGCACAAGATTGGTTAGAAACCCTAATTGGACAAGAATAAGCCTAGGGTGGATGAAAATGACCTAAATGTTCATCCAATGACACAAAAACGCCTATTGGATGCACAAGATTGGTTCCAAACCCTAATTGGACAAGCATAAACCAAGGGAGGACGAAAAGGACCTAAATGTTCATCCAATGACACAAAAACACCTATGGGATGCACAACATTGGTTAATAAACCTAATTGGACAACAATTAGCCTAGGGAGCATGAAAATGACCTAATTGTTCATCCAATGACACAAAAACACCGATTGGATGCACAAGATTGGTTAGAAACCCTAATTGGACAAGATTAAGTGTAGCGAGGACAAAAAGGACCTAAATGTTCATCCAATGACACAAAAACACATATTGGATGCACAAGATTGGTTACAAACACTAATTGGACAAGATTAAGTTTAGGGAGGACGAAAATGACCTAATTGTTCATCCAATGACACAAAACACGTATTGGATGCACAAGATTGGTTAAAAACCCTAATTGGACAAGAATTAGCCTAGGGAGGACGAAAATGACCTAATTGTTCATCCTATGACACAAAACACGTATTGGATGCACAAGATTGGTTAAAAACCCTAATTGGACAAGAATTAGCCTAGGGAGGACGAAAATGACCTAATTGTTCATCCAATGACACAAAACACCTATTGGATGCACAAGATTGGTTAGAAACCCTAATTGGACAAGATTAAGCCTAGGGAGGATGAAAATGACCTAAATTTTCATCCAATGACACAGAAACACCTATTGGATGCACAGGATTGGTTAGAAACCCTAATTGGACAAGAATAAACCTAGGGAGGACAAAATTGACCTAATTGTTCATCCAATGACACAAACACACCTATTGGATGCACAAGATTGGTTAGAAACCCTAATTGGACAAGATTAAGTGTAGCGAGGACAAAAAGGACGTAAGTGTTCATCCAATGACACAAAAACACATATTGGATGCACAAGATTGGTTAATAACCCTAATAAGACAATAATAAGCCTAGGGAGGACGAAAATGACCTAATTGTTCATCCAATGACACAAAAACACATATTGGATGCACAAGATTGGTTAGAAACACTAATTGGACAAGATTAAGTTTAGGGAGGACGAAAATGACCTAATTGTTCATCCAATGACACAAAACACGTATTGGATGCACAAAATTGGTTAAAAACCCTAATTGGACAAGAATTAGCCTAGGGAGGACGAAAATGACCTAATTGTTCATCCAATGACACAAAACACCTATTGGATGCACAAGATTGGTTAGAAACCCTAATTGGACAAGATTAAGCCTAGGGAGGATGAAAATGACCTAAATTTTCATCCAATGACACAGAAACACCTATTGGATGCACAAGATTGGTTAGAAACCCTAATTGGACAAGAATAAACCTAGGGAGGACAAAAATGACCTAACTGTTCATCCAATGACACAAACACACCTATTGGATGCATAAGATTGGTTAGAAACCCTAATTGGACAAGAAAAAGCCTAGGGAGGACGAAAATGACCTAATTGTTCATCCAATGACACAAACACACCTATTGGATGCATAAGATTGGTTAGAAACCCTAATTGGACAAGAATAAGCCTCGGGAGGACGAAAATGACCTAATTGTTCATCCAATGACACAAAAACACCTATTGGATGCACAAGATTGGATAGAAACCCTAATTGGACAAGAATAAGCCTAGGGAGGAAGAAAATGACCTAAATGTTCATCCAATGACACAAAAACACCTATTGGATGCACAAGATTGGTTAAAAACCCTAATTGGACAAAAATAAGCTTAGGGAGGACGAAAATGACCTAATTGTTCATCCAATGACACAAACACAACTATTTGATGCATAAGATTGGTTTGAAACCCTAATTGGACAAGAATAAGCCTAGCGAGGACGAAAATGACCTAATTGTTCATCCAATGACACAAACACAACTATTGGATGCACAAGATTGGTTAGAAACCCTAATTGGACAAGAATAAGCCTAGGGAGCACGAAAATGACCTAATTGTTCATCCAATGACAGAAACGCAACTATTGGATGCACAAGATTGGTTAGAAACCCTAATTGGACAAGAATAAGCCTAGGATGGATGAAAATGACCTAAATTTTCATCCAATGACACAGAAACACCTATTGGATGCACAAGATTGGTTAGAAACCCTAATTGGACAAGAATAAACCTAGGGAGGACAAAAATGACCTAATTGTTCATCCAATGACACAAACACACCTATTGGATGCATAAGATTGGTTAGAAACCCTAATTGGACAAGAAAAAGCCTAGGGAGGACGAAAATGACCTAATTGTGCATCCAATGACACAAACACACCTATTGGATGCATAAGATTGGTTAGAAACCCTAATTGGACAAGAATAAGCCTCGGGAGGACGAAAATGACCTAATTGTTCATCCAATGACACAAAAACACCTATTGGATGCACAAGATTGGATAGAAACCCTAATTGGACAAGAATAAGCCTAGGGAGGATGAAAATGACCTAAATGTTCATCCAATGACACAAAAACACCTATTGGATGCACAAGATTGGTTAAAAACCCTAATTGGACAAGAATAAGTTTAGGGAGGACGAAAATGACCTAATTGTTCATCCAATGACACACAAACACAACTATTTGATGCATAAGATTGGTTAGAAACCCTAATTGGACAAGAATAAGCCTAGCGAGGACGAAAATGACCTAATTGTTCATCCAATGACACAAACACACCTATTGGATGCACAAGATTGGTTAGAAACCCTAATTGGACAAGAATAAGCCTCGGGAGGACGAAAATGACCTAATTGTTCATCCAATGACACAAAAACACCTATTGGATGCACAAGATTGGATAGAAACCCTAATTGGACAAGAATAAGCCTAGGGAGGATGAAAATGACCTAAATGTTCATCCAATGACACAAAAACACCTATTGGATGCACAAGATTGGTTAAAAACCCTAATTGGACAAGAATAAGTTTAGGGAGGACGAAAATGACCTAATTGTTCATCCAATGACACACAAACACAACTATTTGATGCATAAGATTGGTTAGAAACCCTAATTGGACAAGAATAAGCCTAGCGAGGACGAAAATGACCTAATTGTTCATCCAATGACACAAACAAAACTATTGGATGCACAAGATTGGTTAGAAACCCTAATTGAACAAGAATAAGCCTAGGGAGCACGAAAATGACCTAATTTTTCATCCAATGACACAAACGCAACTATTGGATGCACAAGATTGGTTAGAAACCCTAATTGGACAAGAATAAGCCTAGGGTGGATGAAAATGACCTAAATTTTCATCCAATGACACAGAAACACCTATTGGATGCACAAGATTGGTTAGAAACCCTAATTGGACAAGAATAAACCTAGGGAGGACAAAAATGACCTAATTGTTCATCCAATGACACAAACACACCATTTGGATGCATAAGATTGGTTAGAAACCCTAATTGGACAAGAAAAAGCCTAGGGAGGACGAAAATGACCTAATTGTTCATCCAATGACACAAACACACCTATTGGATGCAGAAGATTGGTTAGAAACCCTAATTGGACAAGAATAAGCCTCGAGAGGACGAAAATGACCTAATTGTTCATCCAATGACACAAAAACACCTATTGGATGCACAAGATTGGATAGAAACCCTAATTGGACAAGAATAAGCCTAGGGAGGATGAAAATGACCTAAATGTTCATCCAATGACACAAAAACACCTATTGGATGCACAAGATTGGTTAAAAACCCTAATTGGACAAGAATAAGCTTAGGGAGGACGAAAATGACCTAATTGTTCATCCAATGACACAAACACAACTATTTGATGCATAAGATTGGTTAGAAACCCTAATTGGACAAGAATAAGCCTAGCGAGGACGAAAATGACCTAATTGTTCATCCAATGACACAAACACAACCATTGGATGCACAAGATTGGTTAGAAACCCTAATTGGACAAGAATAAGCCTAGGGAGCACGAAAATGACCTAATTGTTCATCCAATGACACAAACGCAACTATTGGATGCACAAGATTGGTTAGAAACCCTAATTGGACAAGAATAAGCCTAGGGTGGATGAAAATGACCTAAATTTTCATCCAATGACATAGAAACACCTATTGGATGCACAAGATTGGTTAGAAACCCTAATTGGACAAGAATAAACCTAGGGAGGACAAAAATGACCTAATTGTTCATCCAATGACACAAACACACCTATTGGATGCATAAGATTGGTTAGAAACCCTAATTGGACAAGAAAAAGCCTAGGGAGGACGAAAATGACCTAATTGTTCATCCAATGACACAAACACACCTATTGGATGCATAAGATTGGTTAGAAACCCTAATTGGACAAGAATAAGCCTCGGGAGGACGAAAATGACCTAATTGTTCATCCAATGACACAAAAACACCTATTGGATGCACAAGATTGGATAGAAACCCTAATTGGACAAGAATAAGCCTAGGGAGGACGAAAATGACCTAAATGTTCATCCAATGACACAAAAACACCTATTGGATGCACAAGATTGGTTAGAAACCCTAATTGGACAAGATTAAGTTTAGGGAGGACGAAAATGACCTAAATGTTCATCCAATGACACAAAAACACCTATTGGATGCACAAGATTGGTTAGAAACCCTAATTGGACAAGAATAAGCCTAGGGAGGACGAAAATGACCTAATTGTTCATCCAATGACACAAACACACCTATTGGATGCACAAGATTGGTTAAAAATCCTAATTGGAGAAGTATTAGCATAGGGAGCACGAAAATGACCTAATTGTTCATCCAATGACACAAAAACACCTATTGGATGCACAAGATTGGTTAGAAACCCTAATTGGACAAGATTAAGTGTAGGGAGGACGAGAAGGACCTAAATGTTCATCCAATGACACAAAAACACCTATTGGATGCACAAGATTGGTTAGAAACCCTAATTGGACAAGATTAAGTTTACGGAGGACGAAAATGACCAAATTGTATATCCAATGACACAAAACACCTATTGGATGCACAAGATTGGTTAAAAACCCTAATTGGACAAGAATAAGCCTAGGGAGGACGAAAATGACCTAATTGTTCATCCAATAACACAAAAACACCTATTGGATGCACAAGATTGGTTAGAAACCCTAATTGGACAAGAATAAGCCTAGGGAGGACGAAAATGACCTAATTGTTCATCCAATGACACAAACACACCTATTGGATGCACAAGATTGGTTAGAAACCCTAATTGGACAAGAATAAGCCTAGGGAGGACGAAAATGACCTAATTGTTCATCCAATGACACAAACGCAACAATTGGATGCACAAGATTGGTTAGAAACCCTAATTGGACAAGACTAAGCCTAGGAAGGATGAAAATGACCTAAATGTTCATCCAATGACACAAAAACACCTATTGGATGCACAAGATTGGTTAGAAACCCTAATTGGAAAAGATTAAGTTTATGGAGGACGAAAATGACCTAAATGTTCATCCAATGACACAAACGCAACTATTGGATGCACAAGATTGGTTAGAAACCCTAATTGGACAAGAATAAGCCTAGGGTGGATGAAAATGACCTAAATGTTCATCCAATGACACAAAAACGCCTATTGGATGCACAAGATTGGTTAAAAACCGTAATTGGACAAGATTTAGCATAGGGAGGATGAAAATGACCTAAATTTTCATCCAAAGACACAAAAACATCTATTGGATGCACAAGATTGGTTCCAAACCCTAATTGGACAAGCATAAACCAAGGGAGGACGAAAAGGACCTAAATGTTCATCCAATGACACAAAAACACCTATGGGATGCACAACATTGGTTAATAAACCTAATTGGACAACAATTAGCCTAGGGAGCATGAAAATGACCTAATTGTTCATCCAATGACACAAAAACACCGATTGGATGCACAAGATTGGTTAGAAACCCTAATTGGACAAGATTAAGTGTAGCGAGGACAAAAAGGACCTAAATGTTCATCCAATGACACAAAAACACATATTGGATGCACAAGATTGGTTACAAACACTAATTGGACAAGATTAAGTTTAGGGAGGACGAAAATGACCTAATTGTTCATCCAATGACACAAAACACGTATTGGATGCACAAGATTGGTTAAAAACCCTAATTGGACAAGAATTAGCCTAGGGAGGACGAAAATGACCTAATTGTTCATCCTATGACACAAAACACGTATTGGATGCACAAGATTGGTTAAAAACCCTAATTGGACAAGAATTAGCCTAGGGAGGACGAAAATGACCTAATTGTTCATCCAATGACACAAAACACCTATTGGATGCACAAGATTGGTTAGAAACCCTAATTGGACAAGATTAAGCCTAGGGAGGATGAAAATGACCTAAATTTTCATCCAATGACACAGAAACACCTATTGGATGCACAAGATTGGTTAAAAACCCTAATTGGACTAGAATAAGCCTCGGGAGGACGAAAATGACCTAATTGTTCATCCAATGACACAAAAACACCTATTGGATGCACAAGATTGGATAGAAACCCTAATTGGACAAGAATAAGCCTAGGGAGGATGAAAATGACCTAAATGTTCATCCAATGACACAAAAACACCTATTGGATGCACAAGATTGGTTAAAAACCCTAATTGGACAAGAATAAGTTTAGGGAGGACGAAAATGACCTAATTGTTCATCCAATGACACACAAACACAACTATTTGATGCATAAGATTGGTTAGAAACCCTAATTGGACAAGAATAAGCCTAGCGAGGACGAAAATGACCTAATTGTTCATCCAATGACACAAACACAACTATTGGATGCACAAGATTGGTTAGAAACCCTAATTGGACAAGAATAAGCCTAGGGAGCACGAAAATGACCTAATTGTTCATCCAATGACACAAACGCAACTATTGGATGCACAAGATTGGTTAGAAACCCTAATTGGACAAGAATAAGCCTAGGATGGATGAAAATGACCTAAATTTTCATCCAATGACACAGAAACACCTATTGGATGCACAAGATTGGTTAGAAACCCTAATTGGACAAGAATAAACCTAGGGAGGACAAAAATGACCTAATTGTTCATCCAATGACACACACACACCTATTGGATGCATAAGATTGGTTAGAAACCCTAATTGGACAAGAAAAAGCCTAGGGAGGACGAAAATGACCTAATTGTTCATCCAATGACACAAACACACCTATTGGATGCATAAGATTGGTTAGAAACCCTAATTGGACAAGAATAAGCCTCGGGAGGACGAAAATGACCTAATTGTTCATCCAATGACACAAAAACACCTATTGGATGCACAAGATTGGATAGAAACCCTAATTGGACAAGAATAAGCCTAGGGAGGATGAAAATGACCTAAATGTTCATCCAATGACACAAAAAAACCTATTGGATGCACAAGATTGGTTAAAAACCCTAATTGGACAAGAATAAGCTTAGGGAGGACGAAAATGACCTAATTGTTCATCCAATGACACAAACACAACTATTTGATGCATAAGATTGGTTAGAAACCCTAATTGGACAAGAATAAGCCTAGCGAGGACGAAAATGACCTAATTGTTCATCCAATGACACAAACACAACCATTGGATGCACAAGATTGGTTAGAAACCCTAATTGGACAAGAATAAGCCTAGGCAGCACGAAAATGACCTAATTTTTCATCCAATGACACAAACGCAACTATTGGATGCACAAGATTGGTTAGAAACCCTAGGGTGGATGAAAATGACCTAAATGTTCATCCAATGACACAAAAACGCCTATTGGATGCACAAGATTGGTTAAAAACCGTAATTGGACAAGATTTAGCATAGGGAGGATGAAAATGACCTAAATTTTCATCCAAAGACACAAAAACATCTATTGGATGCACAAGATTGGTTCCAAACCCTAATTGGACAAGCATAAACCAAGGGAGGACGAAAACGACCTAAATGTTCATCCAATGACACAAAAACACCTATGGGATGCACAACATTGGTTAATAAACCTAATTGGACAACAATAGGCTAGGGAGCATGAAAATGACCTAATTGTTCATCCAATGACACAAAAACACCGATTGGATGCACAAGATTGGTTAGAAACCCTAATTGGACAAGATTAAGTGTAGCGAGGACAAAAAGGACCTAAATGTTCATCCAATGACACAAAAACACATATTGGATGCACAAGATTGGTTAATAACCCTAATAAGACAACAATAAGACTAGGGAGGACGAAAATGACCTAATTGTTCATCCAATGACACAGAAACACATATTGGATGCACAAGATTGGTTAGAAACACTAATTGGACAAGATTAAGTTTAGGGAGGACGAAAATGACCTAATTGTTCATCCAATGACACAAAACACGTATTGGATGCACAAGATTGGTTAAAAACCCTAATTGGACAAGAATTAGCCTAGGGAGGACGAAAATGACCTAATTGTTCATCCTATGACACAAAACACGTATTGGATACACAAGATTGGTTAAAAACCCTAATTGGACAAGAATTAGCCTAGGGAGGACGAAAATCACCTAATTGTTCATCCAATGACACAAAACACCTATTGGATGCACAAGATTGGTTAGAAACCCTAATTGGACAATATTAAGCCTAGGGAGGATGAAAATGACCTAAATTTTCATCCAATGACACAAAAACACCTATTGGATGCACAAGATTGGTTAGAAACCCTAATTGGACAAGAATAAACCTAGGGAGGACAAAAATGACCTAATTGTTCATCCAATGACACAAACACACCTATTGGATGCACAAGATTGGTTTGAAACCCTACTTGGACAAGATTAAGTGTAGCGAGGACAAAAAGGACCTAAATGTTCATCCAATGACACAAAAACACATATTGGATGCACAAGATTGGTTAATAACCCTAATAAGACAACAATAAGCCTAGGGAGGATGAAAATGACCTAATTGTTCATCCAATGACACAAAAACACATATTGGATGCACAAGATTGGTTAGAAACACTAATTGGACAAGATTAAGTTTAGGGAGGACGAAAATGACCTAATTGTTCATCCAATGACACAAAACACGTATTGGATGCACAAGATTGGTTAAAAACCCTAATTGGACAAGAATTAGCCTAGGGAGGACGAAAATGACCTAATTGTTCATCCTATGATACAAAACACGTATTGGATGCACAAGATTGGTTAAAAACCCTAATTGGACAAGAATTAGCCTAGGGAGGACGAAAATGACCTAATTGTTCATCCAATGACACAAAACACGTATTGGATGCACAAGATTGGTTAAAAACCCTAATTGGACAAGAATTAGCCTAGGGAGGACAAAAATGACCTAATTGTTCATCCTATGACACAAAACACGTATTGGATGCACAAGATTGGTTAAAAACCCTAATTGGACAAGAATTAGCCTAGGGAGGACGAAAATGACCTAATTGTTCATCCAATGACACAAAACACCTATTGGATGCACAAGATTGGTTAGAAACCCTAATTGGACAAGATTAAGCCTAGGGAGGATGAAAAAGACCTAAATTTTCATCCAATGACACAGAAACACCTATTGGATGCACAAGATTGGTTAGAAACCCTAATTGGACAAGAATAAACCTAGGGAAGACAAAAATGACCTAATTGTTCATCCAATGACACAAACACACCTATTGGATGCATAAGATTGGTTAGAAACCCTAATTGGACAAGAAAAAGCCTAGGGAGGACGAAAATGACTTAATTGTTCATCCAATGACACAAACACACCTATTGGATGCATAAGATTGGTTAGAAACCTTAATTGGACAAGAATAAGCCTCGGGAGGACGAAAATGACCTAATTGTTCATCCAATGACACAAAAACACCTATTGGATGCACAAGATTGGATAGAAACCCTAATTGGACAAGAATAAGCCTAGGGAGGATGAAAATGACCTAAATGTTCATCCAATGACACAAAAACACCTATTGGATGCACAAGATTGGTTAAAAACCGTAATTGGACAAGAATAAGCTTAGGGAGGACGAAAATGACCTAATTGTTCATCCAATGACACAAACACACCTATTGGATGCACAAGATTGGTTAGAAACCCTAATTGGACAAGAATAGGCCTAGGGAGGACGAAAATGACCTAATTGTTCATCCATTGACACAAACGCAACAATTGGATGCACAAGATTGGTTAGAAACCCTAATTGGACAAGACTAAGCCTAGGGTGGATGAAAATGACCTAAATGTTCATCCAATGACACAAAAACGCCTATTGGATGCACAAGATTGGTTAAAAACCGTAATTGGACAAGATTTAGCATAGTGAGGATGAAAATGACCTAAATTTTCATCCAAAGACACCAAAACATCTATTGGATGCACAAGATTGGTTCAAAACCCTAATTGGACAAGCATAAACCAAGGGAGGACGAAAAGGACCTAAATGTTCATCCAATGACACAAAAACACCTATGGGATTCACAACATTGGTTAATAAACCTAATTGGACAACAATTAGCCTAGGGAGCATGAAAATGACCTAATTGTTCATCCAATGACACAAACACACATATTGGATGCACAAGATTGGTTAGAAACCCTAATTGGACAAGAATAAGCCTAGGGAGAACGAAAATGACCTAATTGTACATCCAATAACACAAACGCAACAATTGGATGCACAAGATTGGTTACAAACCCTAATTGGACAAGACTAAGCCTAGGAAGGATGAAAATGACCTAAATGTTCATCCAATGACACAAAAACACCTATTGGATGCACAAGATTCGTTAAAAACCCTAATTAGACAAGATTAAGTGTAGCAAGGACAAAAAGGACCTAAATTTTCATCAAAAGACACAAAAACATCTATTGGATGCACAAGATTGGTTAAAAACCCTAATTGGACAAGAATAAGCCTAGGGAGGTTGAAAATGACCTAATTGGACAAGAATTAGCCTAGGGAGGATGAAAATGACCTAATTGTTTATCCAATAACACAAAAACACCTATTGGATGAACAAGATTGGTTAGAAACCCTAATTGGACAAGATTAAATGTAGGTAGGACGAAAAGGACCTAAATGTTCATCCAATGACACAAACACCTATTGGATGCACAAGATTGGTTAATAACCCTAATTGGACAACAATAAGCCTAGGGAGGACGAAAATGACCTAATTGTTCATCCAATGACACAAAAACACCTATTGGATGCACAAGATTGGTTAGAAACCCTAATTGGACAAGATTAAGTTTAGGGAGGACGAAAATGACCTAATTGTTCATCCAATGACACAAAACACCTATTGGATGCACAAGATTGGTTAATAACCCTAATTGGACAAGCATAAGCCTAGGGAGGATGAAAAAAACCTAAATGTTCATCCAATGACACAAAAACACCTGTTGGATGCACAAGATTGGTTTGAAACCCTAATTGAAAATGATTAAGTTTAGGGAGGACGAAAATGACCTAAGTGTTCATCCAATGACACAAAACACAACTATTGGATGCACAAGATTGGTTAGAAACCCTAATTGGACAAGTATAAGCCTAGGGAGGACGGAAATGACCTTATTGTTCATCCAATGACACAAACACACCAATTGGATGCACATGATTGGTTAGAAACCCTAATTGGACTAAAATAAGCTTAGGGAGGACGCAAATGACCTAATTGTTCATCCAATGACACAAAAAGACCTATTGGATGCACAAGATTGGTTTGAAACCCTAATTAGACATGATTAAGTTTAGGGAGGACGAAAATGATCCAAGTGTTCATCCAATGACACAAAACACAGCTATTGGATGCACAAGATTGGTTAGAAACCCTAATTGGACAAGAATAAGCCTAGGGAGGACCGAAATGACCTAATTGTTCATCCAATGACACAAACACACCTATTGGATGCACAAGATTGGTTAGAAACCCTAATTGGACAAAAATAAGCTTAGGGAGGACGAAAATGACCTAATTGTTCATCCAATGACACAAAAACACCTATTGGATGCACAAGATTGGTTTGAATCCCAAATTGGACAAGAATAAGCCTAGGGAGGATGAAAATGACCAAAATGTTCATCCAATGACACAAAAACACCTATTGGATGCACAAGATTGGTTAAAAACCCTAAATGGACAAGAATAAGCCTAGGGACGACGAAAAGGACCTAAATGTTCATCCAATGACACAAAAACACCTATTGGATGCACAAGATTGGTTAAAAACCCTAATTGGACAAGAATAAGCCTAGGGAGGACGAAAATGACCTAATTGTTCATCCAATGACACAAACGCAACTATTGGATGCACAAGATTGGTTAGAAACCCTAATTGGACAAGAATAAGCCTAGGAAGGATGAAAATGACCTAAATGTTCATCCAATGACACAAAAACACCTATTGGATGCACAAGATTGGTTAAAAACCCTAATTAGACAAGAATTAGCAAAGGGAGGATGAAAATGACCTAAATTTTCATCAAAAGACACAAAAACATCTATTGGATGCACAAGATTGGTTAAAAACCCTAATTGGACAAGAATAAGCCTAGGGAGGTTGAAAATGACCTAATTGGACAAGAATTAGCCTAGGGGGGATGAAAATGACCTAATTGTTCATCCAATGACACAAAAACACCTATTGGATGCATAAGATTGGTCAGAAACCCTAATTGGACAAGATTAAGTGTAGGGAGGACGAAAAGGACCTAAATGTTCATCCAATGACACAAAAACACCTATTGGATGCACAAGATTGGTTAATAACCCTAATTGGACAACAATAAGCCTAGGGAGGACGAAAATGATCTAATTGTTCATCCAATGACACAAAAACACCTATTGGATGTACAAGATTTGTTAGAAACCCTAATTGGACAAGATTAAGTTTAGGGAGGACCAAAATGACCTAATTGTTCATCCAATGACACAAAACACCTATTGGATGCACAAGATTGGTTAGAAACCCTAATTGGACAAGCATAAGCCTAGGGAGGATGAAAATAACCTAAATGTTCATCCAATGACACAAAAACACCTATTGGATGCACATGATTGGTTTGAAACCCTAATTGGACATGATTAAGTTTAGGGAGGACGAAAATGATCCAAGTGTTCATCCAATGACACAAAACACAGCTATTGGATGCACAAGATTGGTTAGAAACCATAATTGGACAAGAATAAGCCTAGGGAAGACGAAAAGGACCTAAATGTTCATCCAATGACACAAAAACACCTATTGGATGCACAAGATTGGTTAAAAACCCTAATTGGACAAGAATAAGTCTAGGAAGGATGAAAATGACCTAAATGTTCATCCAATGACACAAACACCTATTGGATGCACAAGATTGGTTAAAAACCCTAATTAGACAAGAATTAGCATAGGGAGGATGAAAATGACCTAAATTTTCATCAAAAGACACAAAAACATCTATTGGATGCACAAGATTGGTTAAAAACCCTAATTGGACAAGAATAAGCCTAGGGAGGTTGAAAATGACCTAATTGGATAGGAATTAGCCTAGGGAGGATGAAAATGACCTAATTGTTCATCCAATGACACAAAAACACCTATTGGATGCACAAGATTGGTTTGAATCCCAAATTGGACAAGAATAAGCCTAGGGAGGATGAAAATGACCAAAATGTTCATCCAATGACACAAAAACACCTATTGGATGCACAAGATTGGTTAAAAACCCTAAATGGACAAGAATAAGCCTAGGGACGACGAAAAGGACCTAAATGTTCATCCAATGACACAAAAACACCTATTGGATGCACAAGATTGGTTAAAAACCCTAATAGGACAAGAATAAGCCTAGGGAGGACGAAAATGACCTAATTGTTCATCCAATGACACAAACGCAACTATTGGATGCACAAGATTGGTTAGAAACCCTAATTGGACAAGAATAAGCCTAGGAAGGATGAAAATGACCTAAATGTTCATCCAATGACACAAAAACACCTATTGGATGCACAAGATTGGTTAAAAACCCTAATTAGACAAGAATTAGCAAAGGGAGGATGAAAATGACCTAAATTTTCATCAAAAGACACAAAAACATCTATTGGATGCACAAGATTGGTTAAAAACCCTAATTGGACAAGAATAAGCCTAGCGAGGTTGAAAATGACCTAATTGGACAAGAATTAGCCTAGGGGGGATGAAAATGACCTAATTGTTCATCCAATGACACAAAAACACCTATTGGATGCATAAGATTGGTCAGAAACCCTAATTGGACAAGATTAAGTGTAGGGAGGACGAAAAGGACCTAAATGTTCATCCAATGACACAAAAACACCTATTGGATGCACAAGATTGGTTAATAACCCTAATTGGACAACAATAAGCCTAGGGAGGACGAAAATGATCTAATTGTTCATCCAATGACACAAAAACACCTATTGGATGCACAAGATTGGTTAGAAACCCTAATTGGACAAGATTAAGTTTAGGGAGGACCAAAATGACCTAATTGTTCATCCAATGACACAAAACACCTATTGGATGCACAAGATTGGTTAAAAACCCTAATTGGTCAAGATTAAGTGTAGGGAGGACGAAAATGACCTAAATGTTCATCCAATGACACAAAACACCTATTGGATGCACAAGATTGGTTAAAAACCCTAATTGGACAAGAATTAGCCTAGGGAGGACGAAAATGACCTAATTGTTATTCCAATGACACAAAACACCTATTGGATGCACAAGATTGGTTAAAAACCGTAATTGGATAAGATTAAGTTTAGGGAGAGCGAAAATTACATAAATATTCATCCAATGACACAACACACCTATTGAATGAACAAGATTGGTTAAAAACCCTAATTGGACAAGATTAAGTGTAGGGAGGACGAAAATGACCTAAATGTTCATCGAATGACACAAAAACACCTATCGGATGCACAAGATTGGTTAGAAACCCTAATTGAACAAGATTAAGTGTAGGGAGGACGAAAATGACCTAAATGTTCATCCAATGACACAAAATAGCTACTGGATACACAAGATTGGTTAAAAACCCTAATTGGATAAGAATTAGCATAAGGAGGACGAAAATGACCTAAAGGTTCATCCAATGACACAAAACACCTATTGGATGCACAAGATTGGTTAAAAACCCTAATTGGACAAGAATTATCATAGGGAGGACGAAAATGACCTAATTGTTCATCCAATGACACAAAAACACCAATTGGTTGCACAAGATTGGTTAGAAACCCTAATTGGACAAGATAAAGTGTAGGGAGGACGGAAATGACCTAAGTGTTCATCCAATGACACAAAAACACCAATTGGATGCACAAGATTGGTTAGAAACCCTAATTGGAAAAGATAAAGTGTAGGGAGGACGAAAATGACCTAAAATGTTCATCCAATGACACAAAACACCTATTGGATGCACAAGATTGGTTAAAAACCCTAATTGGACAAGATTAAGTTTAGGAAGGACGAAAATGACCTAAATTTTCATCCAATGACACAAAACACCTATTGGATGCACAAGATTGGTTAAAAACCCTAATTGGACAAGATTAAGTTTAGGGAGGACGAAAATGACCTAAATGTTCATCCAATGACACAAAACACCTACTGGATGCACAAGATTGGTTAAAAACCCTAATTGGATAAGAATTAGCCTAAGGAGGACGAAAATGACCTAAATGTTCATCCAATGACACAAAACACCTATTGGATGCACAAGATTGGTTAAAAACCCTAATTGGAAAAGAATTATCATAGGGAGGACGAAAATGACCTAATTGTTCATCCAATGACACAAAAACACCAATTGGATGCACAAGATTGGTTAGAAACCCTAATTGGAAAAGATAAAGTGTAGGGAGGACGAAAATGACCTAAAATGTTCATCCAATGACACAAAACACCTATTGGATGCACAAGATTGGTTAAAAACCCTAATTGGACAAGATTAAGTTTAGGGAGGACGAAAATGACCTAAATGTTCATCCAATGACGCAAAACATCTATTGGATGCACAAGATTGATTAAAAACCCTAATTGGATAAGAATTAGACTAAGGAGGACGAAAATGACCTAAATGTTCATCCAATGACACAAAACACCTATTGGTTGCACAAGATTGGTTAAAAACCCTAATTGGAAAAGAATTATCATAGGGAGGACGAAAATGACCTAATTGTTCATCCAATGACACAAAAACACCAATTGGATGCACAAGATTGGTTAGAAACCCTAATTGGAAAAGATAAAGTGTAGGGAGGACGAAAATGACCTAAAATGTTCATCCAATGACACAAAACACCTATTGGATGCACAAGATTGGTTAAAAAACCTAATTGGACAAGAATTATCATAGGGAGGACGAAAATGACCTAATTGTTCATCCAATGACACAAAAACACCAATTGGATGCACAAGATTGGTTAGAAACCCTAATTGGAAAAGATAAAGTGTAGGGAGGACGAAAATGACCTAAAATGTTCATCCAATGACACAAAACACCTATTGGATGCACAAGATTGGTTAAAAACCCTAATTGGACAAGATTATGTTTAGGGAGGACGAAAATGACCTAAATGTTCATCCAATGACACAAAACACCTATTGGATGCACAAGATTGGTTAAAAACCCTAATTGGACAAGATTAAGTGTAGGGAGGACGAAAATGACCTAAATGTTCATCGAATGACACAACACACCTATTGGATGCACAAGATTGGTAAAAAACACTAATTGGACAAGAATTAGCCTAGGGAGGACGAAAATGACCTAATTGTTCATCCAATGACACAAAAACACCTATTGGATGCACAAGATTGGTTAAAAACCCTAATTGGACAAGAATTAGCCTAGGGAGGACGAAAATGACCTAATTGTTCATCCAATGACACAAAAACACCTATTGGATGCACAAGATTGGTTAGAAACCCTAATTGGACAAGATTAAGTTTAGGGAGGACGAAAATGACCTAATTATTCATCCAATGACACAAAACACCTATTGGATGCATAAGAATGGTTAGAAACCCTAATTGGACAAGCATAAGCCTAGGGAGGATGAAAATTACCTAAATGTTCATCCAATGACACAAAAACCCCTGTTGGATGCACAAGATTGGTTTGAAACCCTAATTGGACATGATTAAGTTTAGGGAGGACGAAAATGACCTAAGTGTTCATCCAATGACACAAAACACAGCTATTGGATGCACAAGATTGGTTAGAAACCCTAATTGGACAAGTATAAGCCTAGGGAGGAAGGAAATGACCTAGTTGTTCATCCGATGACACAAACACACCAATTGGATGCACAAGATTGGTTAGAAACCCTAATTGGACTAAAATAAGCTTAGGGAGGACGCAAATGACCTAATTGTTCATCCAATGAAACAAAAAGACCTATTGGATGCACAAGATTGGTTTGAACCCTAATTAGACATGATTAAGTTTAGGGAGGACGAAAATGATCCAAGTGTTCATCCAATGACACAAAACACAGCTATTGGATGCACAAGATTGGTTAGAAACCCTAATTGAACAAGAATAAGCCTAGGGAGGACGAAAATGACCTAATTGTTCATCCAATGACACAAACACACCTATTGGATGCACAAGATTGGTTAGAAACCCTAATTGGACCAAAATAAGCTTAGGGAGGACGAAAATGACCTAATTGTTCATCCAATGACACAAAAACACCTATTGGATGCACAAGATTGGTTTGAAACCCAAATTGGACAAGAATAAGCCTAGGGAGGATGAAAATGACCAAAATGTTCATCCAATGACACAAAAACACCTAGTGGATGCACAAGATTGGTTAAAAACCCTAAATGGACAAGAATAAGCCTAGGGAAGACGAAAAGGACCTAAATGTTCATCCAATGACACAAAAACACCTATTGGATGCACAAGATTGGTTAAAAACCCTAATTGGACAAGAATAAGCCTAGGGAGGACGAAAATGACCTAATTGTTCATCCAATGACACAAACGCAACTATTGGATGCACAAGATTGGTTAGAAACCCTAATTGGACAAGAATAAGCCTAGGAAGGATGAAAATGACCTAAATGTTCATCCAATGACACAAAAACACCTATTGGATGCACAAGATTGGTTAAAAACCCTAATTAGACAAGAATTAGCAAAGGGAGGATGAAAATGACCTAAATTTTCATCAAAAGACACAAAAACATCTATTGGATGCACAAGATTGGTTAAAAACCCTAATTGGACAAGAATAAGCCTAGGGAGGTTGAAAATGACCTAATTGGACAAGAATTAGCCTAGGGGGGATGAAAATGACCTAATTGTTCATCCAATGACACAAAAACACCTATTGGATGCATAAGATTGGTCAGAAACCCTAATTGGACAAGATTAAGTGTAGGGAGGACGAAAAGGACCTAAATGTTCATCCAATGACACAAAAACACCTATTGGATGCACAAGATTGGTTAATAACCCTAATTGGACAACAATAAGCCTAGGGAGGACGAAAATGATCTAATTGTTCATCCAATGACACAAAAACACCTATTGGATGTACAAGATTTGTTAGAAACCCTAATTGGACAAGATTAAGTTTAGGGAGGACCAAAATGACCTAATTGTTCATCCAATGACACAAAACACCTATTGGATGCACAAGATTGGTTAGAAACCCTAATTGGACAAGCATAAGCCTAGGGAGGATGAAAATAACCTAAATGTTCATCCAATGACACAAAAACACCTATTGGATGCACATGATTGGTTTGAAACCCTAATTGGACATGATTAAGTTTAGGGAGGACGAAAATGATCCAAGTGTTCATCCAATGACACAAAACACAGCTATTGGATGCACAAGATTGGTTAGAAACCATAATTGGACAAGAATAAGCCTAGGGAAGACGAAAAGGACCTAAATGTTCATCCAATGACACAAAAACACCTATTGGATGCACAAGATTGGTTAAAAACCCTAATTGGACAAGAATAAGCCTAGGAAGGATGAAAATGACCTAAATGTTCATCCAATGACACAAACACCTATTGGATGCACAAGATTGGTTAAAAACCCTAATTAGACAAGAATTAGCATAGGGAGGATGAAAATGACCTAAATTTTCATCAAAAGACACAAAAACATCTATTGGATGCACAAGATTGGTTAAAAACCCTAATTGGACAAGAATAAGCCTAGGGAGGTTGAAAATGACCTAATTGGATAGGAATTAGCCTAGGGAGGATGAAAATGACCTAATTGTTCATCCAATGACACAAAAACACCTATTGGATGCATAAGATTGGTCAGAAACCCTAATTGGACAAGATTAAGTGTAGGGAGGACGAAAAGGACCTAAATGTTCATCCAATGACACAAAAACACCTATTGGATGCACAAGATTCGTTAATAACCCTAATTGGACAACAATAAGCCTAGGGAGGACGAAAATGATCTAATTGTTCATCCAATGACACAAAAACACCTATTGGATGCAAAAGATTGGTTAGAAACCCTAATTGGACAAGATTAAGTTTAGGGAGGACCAAAATGACCTAATTGTTCATCCAATGACACAAAACACCTATTGGATGCACAAGATTGGTTAGAAACCCTAATTGGACAAGCATAAGCCTAGGGAGGATGAAAATAACCTAAATGTTCATCCAATGACAGAAAAACACCTATTGGATGCACAAGATTGGTTTGAAACCCTAATTGGACATGATTAAGTTTAGTGATGACGAAAATGATCCAAGTGTTCATCCAATGACACAAAACACAGCTATTGGATGCACAAGATTGGTTAGAAACCCTAATTGGACAAGAATAAGCCTAGGGAGGACGGAAATGAACTAATTGTTCATCCAATGACACAAACACACCTATTGGATGCACAAGATTGGTTTGAAACCCAAATTGGACAAGAATAAGCCTATGGAGGAAGAAAATGACCTAAATGTGCATCCAATGACACAAAAACACCTATTGGATGCACAAGATTGGTTAAAAACCCTAAATGGACAAGAATAAGCCTAGGGAAGACGAAAAGGACCTAAATGTTCATCCAATGACACAAACACAACTATTGGATGCACAAGATTGGTTAATAAACCTAATTGGACAACAATTAGCCTAGGGAGCATGAAAATGACCTAATTGTTCATCCAATGAAACAAAAACACCGATTGGATGCACAAGATTGGTTAGAAACCCTAATTGGACAAGATAAAGTGTAGCGAGGACAAAAAGGACCTAAATATTCATCCAATGACACAAAAACACATATTGGATGCACAAGATTGGTTAAAAACCCTAATTGGACAAGAATTAGCCTAGGGAGGACGAAAATGACCTAATTGTTCATCCAATGACACAAAACACCTATTGGATGCACAAAATTGGTTAGAAACCCTAATTGGACAAGAATAAGCCTAGGGAGGATGAAAATGACCTAAATGTTCATCCAATGACACAGCAACACCTATTGGAAGCACAAGATTGGTTAGAAACCCTAATTAAACAAGAATAAACCTAGGGAGGACAAAAATGACCTAATTGTTCAACCAATGACACAAACACACCTATTGGATGCACAAGATTGGTTAGAAACCCTAATTGGACAAGAAAAAGCCTAGGGAGGACCAAAATGACCTAATTGTTCATCCAAGTACACAAACACACCTATTGGATGCACAAGATTGGTTAGAAACCCTAATTGGACAAGAATAAGCCTAGGGAGGACGAAAATGACCTAATTGTTCATCCAATGACACAAACGCAAAAATTGGATGCACAAGAATGGTTAGAAACCCTAATTGGACAAGACTAAGCCTAGGAAGGATGAAAATGACCTAAATGTTCATCCAATGACACGAAAACACCTATTGGATGCACAAGATTGGTTAGAAACCCTAATTGGACAAGATTAAGTTTAGGGAGGACGAAAATGACCTAATTTTTCATCCAATGACACAAAACACGTATTGGATGCACAAGATTGGTTAAAATCCCTAATTGGACAAGAATTAGCCTAGGGAGGACGAAAATGACCTAATTGTTAATCCTATCACACAAAACACCTATTGGATGCACAAGATTGGTTAAAAACCCTAATTGGACAAGAATTTGCCTAGGGAGGACGAAAATGACCTAATTGTTCATCCAATGACACAAAACACCTATTGGATGCACACGATTGGTTAGAAACCCTAATTGGACAAGATTAAGCCTAGGGAGGATGAAAATGACCTAAATTTTCATCCAATGACACAGAAACACCTATTGGATGCATAAGATTGGTTAGAAACCCTAATTGGACAAGAAAAAGCCTAGGGAGGACGGAAA
This sequence comes from Cicer judaicum, assembly GCA_037974835.1. Lineage (NCBI taxonomy): Eukaryota > Viridiplantae > Streptophyta > Magnoliopsida > Fabales > Fabaceae > Cicer > Cicer judaicum. Next base: position 539,265 of record JBBPBS010000546.1, on the reverse strand, counting down.
TGACCTAATTGTTCATCCAATGACACAAACACACCTATTGGATGCACAAGATTGGTTAGAAACCCTAATTGGACAAGAAAAAGCCTAGGGAGGACCAAAATGACCTAATTCTTCATCCAAGTACACAAACACACCTATTGGATGCACAAGATTGGTTAGAAACCCTAATTGGACAAGAATAAGCCTAGGGAGGACGAAAATGACCTAATTGTTCATCCAATGACACAAACGCAACAATTGGATGCACAAGATTGGTTAGAAACCCTAATTGGACAAGACTAAGCCTAGGAAGGATGAAAATGACCTAAATGTTCATCCAATGACACAAAAACACCTATTGGA
>JBBPBS010000546.1:516889-538913 GCA_037974835.1 Cicer judaicum | reverse complement strand
TATTGGATGCACAAGATTGGTTAGAAACCCTAATTGGACAAGAATAAGCCTAGGGAGCACGAAAATGACCTAATTGTTCATCCAATGACACAAACGCAACTATTGGATGCACAAGATTGGTTAGAAACCCTAATTGGACAAGATTAAGCCTAGGGTGGATGAAAATGACCTAAATGTTCATCCAATGACACAAAAACGCCTATTGGATGCACAAGATTGGTTAAAAACCGTAATTGGACAAGATTTAGCATAGGGAGGATGAAAATGACCGAAATTTTCATCCAAAGACACAAAAACATCTATTGGATGGACAAGATTGGTTCCAAACCCTAATTGGACAAAACACGTATTGGATGCACAAGATTGGTTAAAATCCCTAATTGGACAAGAATTAGCCTAGGGAGGACGAAAATGACCTAATTGTTAATCCTATCACACAAAACACCTATTGGATGCACAAGATTGGTTCAAAACCCTAATTGGACAAGAATTTGCCTAGGGAGGACGAAAATGACCTAATTGTTCATCCAATGACACAAAACACCTATTGGATGCACAAGATTGGTTAGAAACCCTAATTGGACAAGATTAAGCCTAGGGAGGATGAAAATGACCTAATTGTTAATCCTATCACAAATAACACCTATTGGATGCACAAGATTGGTTAAAAACCCTAATTGGACAAGAATTTGCCTAGGGAGGACGAAAATGACCTAATTGTTCATCCAATGACACAAAACACCTATTGGATGCACAAGATTGGTTAGAAACCCTAATTGGACAAGATTAAGCCTAGGGAGGATGAAAATGACCTAAATGTTCATCCAATGACACAGAAACACCTATTGGAAGCACAAGATTGGTTAGAAACCCTAATTAAACAAGAATAAACCTAGGGAGGACAAAAATGACCTAATTGTTCAACCAATGACACAAACACACCTATTGGATGCACAAGATTGGTTAGAAACCCTAATTGGACAAGAAAAAGCCTAGGGAGGACCAACATGACCTAATTGTTCATCCAAGTACACAAACACACCTATTGGATGGACAAGATTGGTTAGAAACCCTAATGGGACAAGAATAAGCCTAGGGAGCACGAAAATGACCTAATTGTTCATCCAATGACACAAACGCAACTATTGGATGCACAAGATTGGTTAGAAACCCTAATTTGACAAGAATAAGCCTAGGGAGAACGAAAATGACCTAATTGTTCATCCAATGACACAAACGCAACAATTGGATGCACAAGATTGGTTAGAAACCCTAATTGGACAAGACTAAGCCTAGGAAGGATGAAAATGACCTAAATGTTCATCCAATGACACAAAAACACCTATTGGATGCACAAGATTGGTTAGAAACCCTAATTGGAAATGATTAAGTTTATGAAGGACGAAAATGACCTAAATGTTCATCCAATGACACAAAACACAACTATTGGATGCACAAGATTGGTTAGAAACCCTAATTGGACAAGAATAAGCCTAGGGAGCACGAAAATGACGTAATTGTTCATCCAATGACACAAACGCAACTATTGGATGCACAAGATTGGTTAGAAACCCTAATTGGACAAGAATAAGCCTAGGGTGGATGAAAATGACCTAAATGTTCATCCAATGACACAAAAACGCCTATTGGATGCACAAGATTGGTTAAAAACCGTAATTGGACAAGATTTAGCATAGGTAGGATGAAAATGACCTAAATTTTCATCCAAAGACACAAAAACATCTATTGGATGCACAAGATTGGTTCCAAACCCTAATTGGACAAGCATAAACCAAGGGAGGACGAAAAGGACCTAAATGTTCATCCAATGACACAAAAACACCTATGGGATGCACAACATTGGTTAATAAACCTAATTGGAGAACAATTAGCCTAGGGAGCATGAAAATGACCTAATTGTTCATCCAATGACACAAACACACCTATTGGATGCACAAGATTGGTTAGAAACCCTAATTGGACAAGAATAAGCCTAGGGAGAACGAAAATGACCTAATTGTTCATCCAATGACACAAACGCAACAATTGGATGCACAAGATTGGTTAGAAACCCTAATTGGACAAGACTAAGCCTAGGAAGGATGAATATGACCTAAATGTTCATCCAATGACACAAAAACACCAATTGGATGCACAAGATTGGTTTGAAACCCTAATTGGACATGATTAAGTTTAGGGAGGAAGAAAATGACCTAAGTGTTCATCCAATGACACAAAACACAGCTATTGGATGCACAAGATTGGTTAGAAACCCTAATTGGACAAGTATAAGCCTAGGGAGGACGGAAATGACCTTATTGTTCATCCAATGACACAAACACACCAATTGGATGCACATGATTGGTTAGAAACCCTAATTGGACTAAAATAAGCTTATGGAGGACGCAAATGACGTAATTGTTCATCCAATGACACAAAGAGACCTATTGGATGCACAAGATTGGTTTGAAACCCTAATTACACATGATTAAGTTTAGGGACGACGAAAATGATCCAAGTGTTCATCCAATGACACAAAACACAGCTATTGGATGCACAAGATTGGTTAGAAACCCTAATTGGACAAGAATCAGCCTAGGGAGGACGGAAATGACCTAATTGTTCATCCAATGACACAAACACACCTATTGGATGCACAAGATTGGTTAGAAACCCTAATTGGACAAAAATAAGCTTAGGGAGGACGAAAATGACCTAATTGTTCATCCAATGACACAAAAACACCTATTGGATGCACAAGATTGGTTTGAAACCCAAATTGGACAAGAATAAGCCTAGGGAGGATGAAAATGACCAAAATGTTCATCCAATGACACAAAAACACCTATTGGATGCACAAGATTGGTTAAAAACCGTAAATGGACAAGACTAAGCCTAGGGAAGACGAAAAGGACCTAAATGTTCATCCAATGACACAAAAACACCTATTGGATGCACAAGATTGGTTAAAAACCCTAATTGGACAAGAATAAGCCTAGGGAGGACGAAAATGACCTAATTGTTCATCCAATGACACAAACGCAACTATTGGATGCACAAGATTGGTTAGAAACCCTAATTGGACAAGAATAAGCCTAGGGAGGACGAAAATGACCTAATTGTTCATCCAATGACACAAACGCAACAATTGGATGCACAAGATTGGTTAGAAACCCTAATTGGACAAGACTAAGCCTAGGAAGGATGAAAATGACCTAAATGTTCATCCAATGACACAAAAACACCTATTGGATGCACAAGATTGGTTAGAAACCCTAATTGGAAAAGATTAAGTTTATGGAGGATGAAAATGACCTAAATGTTCATCCAATGACACAAAACACAAATATTGGATGCACAAGATTGGTTAGAAACCCTAATTGGACAAGAATAAGCCTAGGGAGCACGAAAATGACCTAATTGTTCATCCAATGACACAAACGCAACTATTGGATGCACAAGATTGGTTAGAAACCCTAATTGGACAAGATTAAGCCTAGGGTGGATGAAAATGACCTAAATGTTCATCCAATGACACAAAAACGCCTATTGGATGCACAAGATTGGTTAAAAACCGTAATTGGACAAGATTTAGCATAGGGAGGATGAAAATGACCGAAATTTTCATCCAAAGACACAAAAACATCTATTGGATGGACAAGATTGGTTCCAAACCCTAATTGGACAAAACACGTATTGGATGCACAAGATTGGTTAAAATCCCTAATTGGACAAGAATTAGCCTAGGGAGGACGAAAATGACCTAATTGTTAATCCTATCACACAAAACACCTATTGGATGCACAAGATTGGTTAAAAACCCTAATTGGACAAGAATTTGCCTAGGGAGGACGAAAATGACCTAATTGTTCATCCAATGACACAAAACACCTATTGGATGCACAAGATTGGTTAGAAACCCTAATTGGACAAGATTAAGCCTAGGGAGGATGAAAATGACCTAATTGTTAATCCTATCACACAAAACACCTATTGGATGCACAAGATTGGTTAAAAACCCTAATTGGACAAGAATTTGCCTAGGGAGGACGAAAATGACCTAATTGTTCATCCAATGACACAAAACACCTATTGGATGCACAAGATTGGTTAGAAACCCTAATTGGACAAGATTAAGCCTAGGGAGGATGAAAATGACCTAAATGTTCATCCAATGACACAGAAACACCTATTGGAAGCACAAGATTGGTTAGAAACCCTAATTAAACAAGAATAAACCTAGGGAGGACAAAAATGACCTAATTGTTCAACCAATGACACAAACACACCTATTGGATGCACAAGATTGGTTAGAAACCCTAATTGGACAAGAAAAAGCCTAGGGAGGACCAAAATGACCTAATTGTTCATCCAAGTACACAAACACACCTATTGGATGCACAAGATTGGTTAGAAACCCTAATTGGACAAGAATAAGCCTAGGGAGGACGAAAATGACCTAATTGTTCATCCAATGACACAAACGCAAAAATTGGATGCACAAGAATGGTTAGAAACCCTAATTGGACAAGACTAAGCCTAGGAAGGATGAAAATGACCTAAATGTTCATCCAATGACACGAAAACACCTATTGGATGCACAAGATTGGTTAGAAACCCTAATTGGACAAGATTAAGTTTAGGGAGGACGAAAATGACCTAATTTTTCATCCAATGACACAAAACACGTATTGGATGCACAAGATTGGTTAAAATCCCTAATTGGACAAGAATTAGCCTAGGGAGGACGAAAATGACCTAATTGTTAATCCTATCACACAAAACACCTATTGGATGCACAAGATTGGTTAAAAACCCTAATTGGACAAGAATTTGCCTAGGGAGGACGAAAATGACCTAATTGTTCATCCAATGACACAAAACACCTATTGGATGCACAAGATTGGTTAAAAACCCTAATTGGACAAGATTAAATTTAGGGAGGACGAAAATGACCTAAATGTTCATCCAATGACACAAAAACACCTATTGGATGCACAAGATTGGTTAAAAACCTTAATTGGAAGAGAATTAGCCTAGGGAGGACGAAAATGACCTAAATGTTCATCCAATGACACAAAAACTCCTATCGGATGCACAAGATAAGTTAAAACCCTAATTGGACAAGATTCAGTGTAGGGAGGACGAAAATGACCTAAATGCTCATCCAATGACACAAAACACCTATTGGATGCACAAGATTGGTTAAAAACCCTAATTGGAGAAGAATTAGCCTAGGGAGGACGAAAATGACCTAATTGTTCATCCAATGACACAAACATAACTATTGGATGCACAAGATTGGTTAGAAACCCTAATTGGACAAGAATAAGCCTCGGGAGGACGAAAATGACCTAAATGTTCATTCAATGAATCAAAAACAGCTATTGGATGCACAAGATTGGATAGAAACCCTATTTGGACAAGCATAAGCCTAGGGAGGATGAAAATGACCTAATTGTTCATCCAATGACACAAAAACACCTATTGGATGCACATGATTGGTTAGAAACCCTAATTGGACAAGATTAAGTTTAGGGAGGCCGAAAATGACCTAAATGTTCATCCAATGACACAAAACACCTATTGGATGCACAAGATTGGTTAAAAACCCTAATTGGAAAAGAATTAGCCTAGGGAGGACGATAATGACCTAATTGTTCATCGAATGACACAAAAACACCTATTTGGATGCACAACATTGGTTAGAAACCCTAATTGGACAAGATTAAGTTTAGGGAGGACGAAAATGACCTAAATGTTCATCCAATGACACAAAACACCTATTGGATGCACAAGATTGGTTAAAAACCCTAATTGGACAAGAATAAGCCTAGCGAGGACGAAAATGACCTACTTGTTCATCCAATGACACAAAACACCAATTGGATGCACAAGATTGGTTAGAAACCCTAATTGGACAAGAATTAGCCTAGGGTGGACGAAAATGACCTAATTGTTCATCCAATGACACAAAAACACCTATTGGATGCACAAGATTGGTTAAAAACCCTAATTGGACAAGAATAAGCCTAGGGAGGACGAAAATGACCTAATTGTTCATCCAATGACACAAACACACCTATTGGATGCACAAGATTGGTTAGAAACCCTAATTGGACAAAAATAAGCTTAGGGAGGACGAAAATGACCTAATTGTTCATCCAATGACACAAAAACACCTATTGGATGCACAAGATTGGTTTGAAAGTTAAATTGGACAAGAATAAGCCTAGGGAGGATGAAAATGACCAAAATGTTCATCCAATGACACAAAAACACCTATTGGATGCACAAGATTGGTTAAAAACCCTAAATGGACAAGAATAAGCCTAGGGAAGATGAAAAGGACCTAAATGTTCATCCAATGACACAAAAACACCTATTGGATGCACAAGATTGGTTAAAAACCCTAATTGGACAAGAATAAGCCTAGGGAGGACGAAAATGACCTAATTGTTCATCCAATGACACAAACGCAACTGTTGGATGCACAAGATTGGTTAGAAACACTAATTGGACAAGAAAAAGCCTAGGAAGGATGAAAATGACCTAAATGTTCATCCAATGACACAAAAACACCTATTGGATGCACAAGATTGGTTAAAAACCCAAATTAGACAAGAATTAGCATAGGGAGGATGAAAATGACCTAAATTTTCATCAAAAGACACAAAAACATCTATTGGATGCACAAGATTGGTTAAAAACCCTAATTGGACAAGAATAAGCCTAGGGAGGTTGAAAATGACCTAATTGGACAAGAATTAGCCTAGGGAGGATGAAAATGACCTAATTGTTCATCCAATGACACAAAAACACCTATTGGATGCATAAGACTGGTCAGAAACCCTAATTGGACAAGATTAAGTGTAGGGAGGACGAAAAGGACCTAAATGTTCATTCAATGACACAAAAACACCTATTGGATGCACAAGATTGGTTAATAACCCTAATTGGACAACAATAAGCCTAGGGAGGACGAAAATGATCTAATTGTTCATCCAATGACACAAAAACACCTATTGGATGTACAAGATTGGTTAGAAACCCTAATTGGACAAGATTAAGTTTAGGGAGGACCAAAATGACCTAATTGTTCATCCAATGACACAAAACACCTATTGGATGCACAAGATTGGTTAGAAACACTAATTCGACAAGCATAAGCCTAGGGAGGATGAAAATAACCTAAATGTTCATCCAATGACACAAAAACACCTATTGGATGCACAAGTTTGGTTTGAAACCCTAATTGGACATGATTAAGTTTAGGGAGGACGAAAATGACCTAAGTGTTCATCCAATGACACAAAACACAGCTATTGGATGCACAAGATTGGTTAGAAACCCTAATTGGACAAGTATAAGCCTAGGGAGGACGGAAATGACCTTATTGTTCATCCAATGACACAAACACACCAATTGGATGCACATGATTGGTTAGAAACCCTAATTGGACTAAAATAAGCTTATGGAGGACGCAAATGACCTAATTGTTCATCCAATGACACAAAGAGACCTATTGGATGCACAAGATTGGTTTGAAACCCTAATTAGACATGATTAAGTTTAGGGAGGACGAAAATGATCCAAGTGTTCATCCAATGACACAAAACACAGCTATTGGATGCACAAGATTGGTTAGAAACCCTAATTGGACAAGAATAAGCCTAGGGAGGACGGAAATGACCTAATTGTTCATCCAATGACACAAACACACCTATTGGATGCACAAGATTGGTTAGAAACCCTAATTGGACAAAAATAAGCTTAGGGAGGACGAAAATGACCTAATTGTTCATCCAATGACACAAAAACACCTATTGGATGCACAAGATTGGTTTGAAACCCAAATTCGACAAGAATAAGCCTAGGGAGGATGAAAATGACCAAAATGTTCATCCAATGACACAAAAACACCTATTGGATGCACAAGATTGGTTAAAAACCCTAAATGGACAAGAATAAGCCTAGGGAAGACGAAAAGGACCTAAATGTTCATCCAATGACACAAAAACACCTATTGGATGCACAAGATTGGTTAAAAACCCTAATTGGACAAGAATAAGCCTAGGGAGGACGAAAATGACCTAATTGTTCATCCAATGACACAAACGCAAGTATTGGATGCACAAGATTGGTTAGAAACCCTAATTGGACAAGAATAAGCCTAGGAAGGATGAAAATGACCTAAATGTTCATCCAATGACACAAAAACACCTATTGGATGCACAAGATTGGTTAAAAACCCTAATTAGACAAGAATGAGCATAGGGAGGATGAAAATGACCTAAATTTTCATCAAAAGACACAAAAACATCTATTGGATGCACAAGATTGGTTAAAAACCCTAATTGGACAAGAATAAGCAAAGGGAGGTTGAAAATGACCTAATTGGACAAGAATTAGCCTAGGGAGGATGAAAATGACCTAATTGTTCATCCAATGACAAAAAAAACACCTATTGGATGCATAAGATTGGTCAGAAACCCTAATTGGACAAGATTAAGTGTAGGGAGGACGAAAAGGACCTAAATGTTCATCCAATGACACAAAAATACCTATTGGATGCACAAGATTGGTTAATAACCCTAATTGGACAACAATAAGCCTAGGGAGGACGAAAATGATCTAATTGTTCATCCAATGACACAAAAACACCTATTTGATGTACAAGATTGGTTAGAAACCCTAATTGGACAAGAATAAGCCTAGGGAGAACGAAAATGACCTAATTGTTCATCCAATGACACAAAACACCTATTGGATGCACAAGATTGGTTAGAAACCCTAATTGGACAAGCATAAGCCTAGGGAGGATGAAAATAACCTAAATGTTCATCCAATGACACAAAAACAGCTATTGGATGCACAAGATTGGTTTGAAACCATAATTGGACATGATTAAGTTTAGGGAGGACGAAAATGATCCAAGTGTTCATCCAATGACACAAAACACAGCTATTGGATGCACAAGATTGGTTAGAAACCATAATTGGACAAGAATAAGCTTAGGGAGGACGGAAATGACCTAATTGTTCATCCAATGACACAAACACACCTATTGGATGCACAAGATTGGTTAGAAACCCTAATTGGACAAAAATAAGCTTAGGGAGGACGAAAATGACCTAATTGTTCATCCAATGACACAAAAACACCTATTGGATGCACAAGATTGGTTTGAAAGTTAAATTGGACAAGAATAAGCCTAGGGAGGATGAAAATGACCAAAATGTTCATCCAATGACACAAAAACACCTATTGGATGCACAAGATTGGTTAAAAACCCTAAATGGACAAGAATAAGCCTAGGGAAGATGAAAAGGACCTAAATGTTCATCCAATGACACAAAAACACCTATTGGATGCACAAGATTGGTTAAAAACCCTAATTGGACAAGAATAAGCCTAGGGAGGACGAAAATGACCTAATTGTTCATCCAATGACACAAACGCAACTGTTGGATGCACAAGATTGGTTAGAAACACTAATTGGACAAGAAAAAGCCTAGGAAGGATGAAAATGACCTAAATGTTCATCCAATGACACAAAAACACCTATTGGATGCACAAGATTGGTTAAAAACCCAAATTAGACAAGAATTAGCATAGGGAGGATGAAAATGACCTAAATTTTCATCAAAAGACACAAAAACATCTATTGGATGCACAAGATTGGTTAAAAACCCTAATTGGACAAGAATAAGCCTAGGGAGGTTGAAAATGACCTAATTGGACAAGAATTAGCCTAGGGAGGATGAAAATGACCTAATTGTTCATCCAATGACACAAAAACACCTATTGGATGCATAAGACTGGTCAGAAACCCTAATTGGACAAGATTAAGTGTAGGGAGGACGAAAAGGACCTAAATGTTCATTCAATGACACAAAAACACCTATTGGATGCACAAGATTGGTTAATAACCCTAATTGGACAACAATAAGCCTAGGGAGGACGAAAATGATCTAATTGTTCATCCAATGACACAAAAACACCTATTGGATGTACAAGATTGGTTAGAAACCCTAATTGGATAATATTAAGTTTAGGGAGGACGAAAATGACCTAAATGTTCATCCAATGACACAAAACACAAATATTGGATGCACAAGATTGGTTAGAAACCCTAATTGGGCAAGAATAAGCCTAGGGAGGACGGAAATGACCTAATTGTTCATCCAATGACACAAACGCAACTATTGGATGCACAAGATTGGTTAGAAACCCTAATTGGACAAGATTAAGCCTAGGGTGGATGAAAATGACCTAAATGTTCATCCAATGACACAAAAACGCCTATTGGATGCACAAGATTGGTTAAAAACCGTAATTGGACAAGATTTAGCATAGGGAGGATGAAAATGACCGAAATTTTCATCCAAAGACACAAAAACATCTATTGGATGGACAAGATTGGTTCCAAACCCTAATTGGACAAAACACGTATTGGATGCACAAGATTGGTTAAAATCCCTAATTGGACAAGAATTAGCCTAGGGAGGACGAAAATGACCTAATTGTTAATCCTATCACACAAAACACCTATTGGATGCACAAGATTGGTTAAAAACCCTAATTGGACAAGAATTTGCCTAGGGAGGACGAAAATGACCTAATTGTTCATCCAATGACACAAAACACCTATTGGATGCACAAGATTGGTTAGAAACCCTAATTGGACAAGATTAAGCCTAGGGAGGATGAAAATGACCTAATTGTTAATCCTATCACACAAAACACCTATTGGATGCACAAGATTGGTTAAAAACCCTAATTGGACAAGAATTTGCCTAGGGAGGACGAAAATGACCTAATTGTTCATCCAATGACACAAAACACCTATTGGATGCACAAGATTGGTTAGAAACCCTAATTGGACAAGATTAAGCCTAGGGAGGATGAAAATGAACTAAATGTTCATCCAATGACACAGAAACACCTATTGGAAGCACAAGATTGGTTAGAAACCCTAATTAAACAAGAATAAACCTAGGGAGGACAAAAATGACCTAATTGTTCAACCAATGACACAAACACACCTATTGGATGCACAAGATTGGTTAGAAACCCTAATTGGACAAGAAAAAGCCTAGGGAGGACCAAAATGACCTAATTGTTCATCCAAGTACACAAACACACCTATTGGATGGACAAGATTGGTTAGAAACCCTAATGGGACAAGAATAAGCCTAGGGAGCACGAAAATGACCTAATTGTTCATCCAATGACACAAACGCAACTATTGGATGCACAAGATTGGTTAGAAACCCTAATTTGACAAGAATAAGCCTAGGGAGAACGAAAATGACCTAATTGTTCATCCAATGACACAAACGCAACAATTGGATACACAAGATTGGTTAGAAACCCTAATTGGACAAGACTAAGCCTAGGAAGGATGAAAATGACCTAAATGTTCATCCAATGACACAAAAACACCTATTGGATGCACAAGATTGGTTAAAAACCCTAATTGGACAAGAATAAGCTTTGGGAGGACGAAAATGACCTAATTGTTCATCCAATGACACAAACACAACTATTTGATGCATAAGTTTGGTTAGAAACCCTAATTGGACAAGAATAAGCCTAGGGAGGACGAAAATGACCTAATTGTTCATCCAATGACACAAACACACCTATTGGATGCACAAGATTGGTTAGAAACCCTAATTGGACAAGAATAAGCCTAGGGAGCACGAAAATGACCTAATTGTTCATCCAATGACACAAACGCAACTATTGGATGCACAAGATTGGTTAGAAACCCTAATTGGACAAGAATAAGCCTAGGGTGGATGAAAATGACCTAAATGTTCATCCAATGACACAAAAACGCCTATTGGATGCACAAGATTGGTTAAAAACCGTAATTGGACAAGAATTAGCATAGGGAGGATGAAAATGACCTAAATTTTCATCCAAAGACACAAAAACATCTATTGGATGCACAAGATTGGTTCCAAACCCTAATTGGACAAGCATAAACCAAGGGAGGACGAAAAGGACCTAAATGTTCATCCAATGACACAAAAACACCTATGGGATGCACAACATTGGTTAATAAACCTAATTGGACAACAATTAGCCTAGGGAGCATGAAAATGACCTAATTGTTCATCCAATGACACAAAAACACCGATTGGATGCACAAGATTGGTTAGAAACCCTAATTGGACAAGATTAAGTGTAGCGAGGACAAAAAGGACCTAAATGTTCATCCAATGACACAAAAACACATATTGGATGCACAAGATTGGTTAATAACCCTAATAAGACAACAATAAGCCTAGGGAGGACGAAAATGACCTAATTGTTCATCCAATGACACAAAAACACCTATTGGATGCACAAGATTGGTTAGAAACCCTAATTGGACAAGATTAAGTTTAGGGAGGACGAAAATGACCTAATTATTCATCCAATGACACAAAACACCTATTGGATGCATAAGAATGGTTAGAAACCCTAATTGGACAAGCATAAGCCTAGGGAGGATGAAAATTACCTAAATGTTCATCCAATGACACAAAAACCCCTGTTGGATGCACAAGATTGGTTTGAAACCCTAATTGGACATGATTAAGTTTAGGGAGGACGAAAATGACCTAAGTGTTCATCCAATGACACAAAACACAGCTATTGGATGCACAAGATTGGTTAGAAACCCTAATTGGACAAGTATAAGCCTAGGGAGGAAGGAAATGACCTAGTTGTTCATCCGATGACACAAACACACCAATTGGATGCACAAGATTGGTTAGAAACCCTAATTGGACTAAAATAAGCTTAGGGAGGACGCAAATGACCTAATTGTTCATCCAATGAAACAAAAAGACCTATTGGATGCACAAGATTGGTTTGAACCCTAATTAGACATGATTAAGTTTAGGGAGGACGAAAATGATCCAAGTGTTCATCCAATGACACAAAACACAGCTATTGGATGCACAAGATTGGTTAGAAACCCTAATTGAACAAGAATAAGCCTAGGGAGGACGAAAATGACCTAATTGTTCATCCAATGACACAAACACACCTATTGGATGCACAAGATTGGTTAGAAACCCTAATTGGACAAAAATAAGCTTAGGGAGGACGAAAATGACCTAATTGTTCATCCAATGACACAAAAACACCTATTGGATGCACAAGATTGGTTTGAAAGTTAAATTGGACAAGAATAAGCCTAGGGAGGATGAAAATGACCAAAATGTTCATCCAATGACACAAAAACACCTATTGGATGCACAAGATTGGTTAAAAACCCTAAATGGACAAGAATAAGCCTAGGGAAGATGAAAAGGACCTAAATGTTCATCCAATGACACAAAAACACCTATTGGATGCACAAGATTGGTTAAAAACCCTAATTGGACAAGAATAAGCCTAGGGAGGACGAAAATGACCTAATTGTTCATCCAATGACACAAACGCAACTATTGGATGCACAAGATTGGTTAGAAACCCTAATTGGACAAGAATAAGCCTAGGAAGGATGAAAATGACCTAAATGTTCATCCAATGACACAAAAACACCTATTGGATGCACAAGATTGGTTAAAAACCCTAATTAGACAAGAATTAGCAAAGGGAGGATGAAAATGACCTAAATTTTCATCAAAAGACACAAAAACATCTATTGGATGCACAAGATTGGTTAAAAACCCTAATTGGACAAGAATAAGCCTAGGGAGGTTGAAAATGACCTAATTGGACAAGAATTAGCCTAGGGAGGATGAAAATGACCTAATTGTTCATCCAATGACACAAAAACACCTATTGGATGCACAAGATTGGTTAGAAACCCTAATTGGACAAGAATAAGCCTAGGGAGGACGAAAAGGACCTGAATGTTCATCCAATGACACAAAAACACCTATTGGATGCACAAGAATGGTTAAAAACCCTAATTGGACAAGAATAAGCCTAGGGAGGACGAAAATGACCTAATTGTTCATCCAATGACACAAACACAACTATTGGATGCACAAGATTGGTTAGAAACCCTAATTGGACAAGAATAAGCCTAGGGAGGTCGAAAATGACCTAATTGTTCATCCAATGACACAAACACAACTATTGGATGCACAAGATTGGTTAGAAACCCTAATTGGACAAGAATAGGCCTAGGGAGGATGAAATTGACCTAATTGTTCATCTAATGACACAAACACACCTATTGGATGCACAAGTTTCGCTAGAAACCCTAATTGGACAAGAATAAGTCTAGGGAGATCGACAATAACCTAATTGTTCATCCAATGACACAAACACACCTATTGTTTGCACAAGATTGGTTAGAAACCCTAATGGGACAAGAATAAGCCTAGGAGGTCAAAAATGACCTAATTGTTTAACGAATGACACAAATGAACTATTGGATGCACAAGAATGGTTAGAAACCCTAATTGGACAAGAATAAGCCAAGGGAGGACGAAAATGACCTAATTGTTCATCCAATGACACAAACACACCTATTGGATGCACAAGATTGGTTAGAAACCCTAATTGGACAAGAATAAGCCAAGGTAGGACGAAAATGACCTAATTGTTCATCCAATGACACAAACACACCTATTGGATGCACAAGATTGGTTAGAAACCCTAATTGGACAAGAATAAGCCTAGGGAGGACGAAAATGACCTAATTGTTCATCCAATGACACAAACGCAACAATTGAATGCACAAGATTGGTTAGAAACCCTAATTGGACAAGACTAAGCCTAGGAAGGATGAAAATGACCTAAATGTTCATCCAATGGAACAAAAACACCTATTGGATGCACAAGATTGGTTAGAAACCCTAATTGGAAAAGATTAAGTTTATGGAGGACGAAAATGACATAAATGTTCATCCAATGACACAAAACACAACTATTGGATGCACAAGATTGGTTAGAAACCCTAATTGGACAAGAATAAGCCTAGGGAGCACGAAAATGACCTAATTGTTCATCCAATTACACAAACGAAACTATTGGATGCACAAGATTGGTTAGAAACCTTAATTGGACAAGAATAAGCCTAGGGAGGACGAAAATGACCTAATTGTTCATCCAATGACACAAACACACCTATTGGATGCACAAGATTGGTTAGAAACCCTAATTGGACAAGAATAAGCCTAGGGAGGACGAAAATGACCTAATTGTTCATCCAATGATACAAACGCAACAATTGGATGCACAAGATTGGTTAAAAACCGTAATTTGACAAGAATTAGCCTAGGGAGGACGAAAATGACCTAATTATTCATCCAATGACACAAAACACCTATTGGATGCGCAAGATTGGTTAGAAACCCTAATTGGACAAGATTAAGCCTAGGGAGGATGAAAATGACCTAAATGTTCATCCAATGACACAAAAACGCCTATTGGATGCACACGATTGGTTAAAAACCCTAATTGGACAAGAATAAGCCTAGGGAGGACGAAAATAACCTAATTGTTCATCCAATGACACAAACACAACTATTTGATGCATAAGATTGGTTAGAAACCTTAATTGGACAAGAATAAGCCTAGGGAGGACGAAAATGACCTAATTGTTCATCCAATGACACAAACACACCTATTGGATGCACAAGATTGGTTAGAAACCCTAATTGGACAAGAATAAGCCTAGGGAGGACGAAAATGACCTAATTGTTCATCCAATGACACAAACGCAACAATTGGATGCACAAGATTGGTTAGAAACCCTAATTGGACAAGACTAAGCCTAGGAAGGATGAAAATGACCTAAATGTTCATCCAATGACACAAAAACACCTATTGGATGCACAAGATTGGTTAGAAACCCTAATTGGAAATGATTAAGTTTATGAAGGACGAAAATGACCTAAATGTTCATCCAATGACACAAAACACAACTATTGGATGCACAAGATTGGTTAGAAACCCTAATTGGACAAGAATAAGCTTAGGGAGCACGAAAATGACCTAATTGTTCATCCAATGACACAAACGCAACTATTGGATGCACAAGATTGGTTAGAAACCCTAATTGGACAAGAATAAGCCTAGGGTGGATGAAAATGACCTAAATGTTCATCCAATGACACAAAAACGCCTATTGGATGCACAAGATTGGTTAAAAACCGTAATTGGACAAGATTTAGCATAGGGAGGATGAAAATGACCTAAATTTTCATCCAAAGACACAAAAACATCTATTGGATGCACAAGATTGGTTCCAAACCCTAATTGGACAAGCATAAACCAAGGGAGGACTAAAAGGACCTAAATGTTCATCCAATGACACAAAAACACCTATGGGATGCACAACATTGGTTAATAAACCTAATTGGAGAACAATTAGCCTAGGGAGCATGAAAATGACCTAATTGTTCATCCAATGACACAAACACACCTATTGGATGCACAAGATTGGTTAGAAACCCTAATTGGACAAGAATAAGCCTAGGGAGAACGAAAATACCTAATTGTTCATCCAATGACACAAACGCAACAATTGGATGCACAAGATTGGTTAGAAACCCTAATTGGACAAGACTAAGCCTAGGAAGGATGAATATGACCTAAATGTTCATCCAATGACACAAAAACACCAATTGGATGCACAAGATTGGTTTGAAACCCTAATTGGACATGATTAAGTTTAGGGAGGAAGAAAATGACCTAAGTGTTCATCCAATGACACAAAACACAGTTATTGGATGCACAAGATTGGTTAGAAACCCTAATTGGACAAGTATAAGCCTAGGGAGGACGGAAATGACCTTATTGTTCATCCAATGACACAAACACACCAATTGGATGCACATGATTGGTTAGAAACCCTAATTGGACTAAAATAAGCTTATGGAGGACGCAAATGACCTAATTGTTCATCCAATGACACAAAGAGACCTATTGGATGCACAAGATTGGTTTGAAACCCTAATTAGACATGATTAAGTTTAGGGAGGACGAAAATGATCCAAGTGTTCATCCAATGACACAAAACACAGCTATTGGATGCACAAGATTGGTTAGAAACCCTAATTGGACAAGAATAAGCCTAGGGAGGACGGAAATGACCTAATTGTTCATCCAATGACACAAACACACCTATTGGATGCACAAGATTGGTTAGAAACCCTAATTGGACAAAAATAAGCTTAGGGAGGACGAAAATGACCTAATTGTTCATCCAATGACACAAAAACACCTATTGGATGCACAAGATTGGTTTGAAAGTTAAATTGGACAAGAATAAGCCTAGGGAGGATGAAAATGACCAAAATGTTCATCCAATGACACAAAAACACCTATTGGATGCACAAGATTGGTTAAAAACCCTAAATGGACAAGAATAAGCCTAGGGAAGATGAAAAGGACCTAAATGTTCATCCAATGACACAAAAACACCTATTGGATGCACAAGATTGGTTAAAAACCCTAATTGGACAAGAATAAGCCTAGGGAGGACGAAAATGACCTAATTGTTCATCCAATGACACAAACGCAAGTATTGGATGCACAAGATTGGTTAGAAACCCTAATTGGACAAGAATAAGCCTAGGAAGGATGAAAATGACCTAAATGTTCATCCAATGACACAAAAACACCTATTGGATGCACAAGATTGGTTAAAAACCCTAATTAGACAAGAATGAGCATAGGGAGGATGAAAATGACCTAAATTTTCATCAAAAGACACAAAAACATCTATTGGATGCACAAGATTGGTTAAAAACCCTAATTGGACAAGAATAAGCAAAGGGAGGTTGAAAATGACCTAATTGGACAAGAATTAGCCTAGGGAGGATGAAAATGACCTAATTGTTCATCCAATGACAAAAAAAACACCTATTGGATGCATAAGATTGGTCAGAAACCCTAATTGGACAAGATTAAGTGTAGGGAGGACGAAAAGGACCTAAATGTTCATCCAATGACACAAAAACACCTATTGGATGCACAAGATTGGTTAATAACCCTAATTGGACAACAATAAGCCTAGGGAGGACGAAAATGATCTAATTGTTCATCCAATGACACAAAAACACCTATTGGATGTACAAGATTGGTTAGAAACCCTAATTGGACAAGAATAAGCCTAGGGAGAACGAAAATGACCTAATTGTTCATCTAATGACACAAAACACCTATTGGATGCACAAGATTGGTTAGAAACCCTAATTGGACAAGCATAAGCCTAGGGAGGATGAAAATAACCTAAATGTTCATCCAATGACACAAAAACAGCTATTGGATGCACAAGATTGGTTTCAAACCCTAATTGGACATGATTAAGTTTAGGGAGGATGAAAATGATCCAAGTGTTCATCCAATGACACAAAACACAGCTATTGGATGCACAAGATTGGTTAGAAACCATAATTGGACAAGAATAAGCTTAGGGAGGACGGAAATGACCTAATTGTTCATCCAATGACACAAACACACCTATTGGATGCACAAGATTGGTTAGAAACCCTAATTGGACAAAAATAAGCTTAGGGAGGACGAAAATGACCTAATTGTTCATCCAATGACACAAAAACACCTATTGGATGCACAAGATTGGTTTGAAAGTTAAATTGGACAAGAATAAGCCTAGGAAGGATGAAAATGACCAAAATGTTCATCCAATGACACAAAAACACCTATTGGATGCACAAGATTGGTTAAAAACCCTAAATGGACAAGAATAAGCCTAGGGAAGACGAAAAGGACCTAAATGTTCATCCAATGACACAAAAACACCTATTGGATGCACAAGATTGGTTAAAAACCCTAATTGGACAAGAATAAGCCTAGGGAGGACGAAAATGACCTAATTGTTCATCCAATGACACAAAACACCTATTGGATGCACAAGATTGGTTAGAAACCCTAATTGGACAAGAATAAGCCTAGGGAGGACGAAAATGACCTAATTGTTCATCCAATGACACAAAAACACCTATTGGATGCACAAGATTGGTTAGAAACCCTAATTGGAAAAGAATAAGTATATGGAGGACGAAAATGACCTAAATGTTCATCCAATGACACAAAACACAACTATTGGATGCACAAGATTGGTTAGAAACCCTAATTGGACAAGAATAAGCCTAGGGAACACGAAAATGACCTAATTGTTCATCCAATGACACAAACGCAACTATTGGATGCACAAGATTGGTTAGAAACCCTAATTGGACAAGAATAAGCCTAGGGTGGATGAAAATGACCTAAATGTTCATCCAATGACACAAAAACGCCTATTGGATGCACAAGATTGGTTAAAAACCGTAATTGGACAAGATTTAGCATAGGGAGGATGAAAATGACCTAAATTTTCATCCAAAGACACAAAAACATCTATTGGATGCACAAGATTGGTTCCAAACCCTAATTAGACAAGCATAAACCAAGGGAGGATGAAAAGGACCTAAATGTTCATCCAATGACACAAAAACACCTATTGAATGCACAAGATTGGTTAGAAACCCTAATTGGAAAAGATTAAGTTTATGGAGGACGAAAATAACCTAAATGTTCATCCAATGACACAAAACACAACTATTGGATGCAAAAGATTGGTTAGAATCCCTAATTGGACAAGAATAAGCCTAGGGAGCACGAAAATGACCTAATTGTTCATCCAATGACACAAACGCAACTATTGGATGCACAAGATTGGTTAGAAACCCTAATTGGACAAGAATAAGCCTAGGGTGGATGAAAATGACCTAAATGTTCATCCAATGACACAAAAACGCCTATTGGATGCACAAGATTGGTTAAAAACCGTAATTGGACAAGATTTAGCATAGGGAGGATGAAAATGACCTAAATTTTCATCCAAAGACACAAAAACATCTATTGGATGCACAAGATTGGTTCCAAACCCTAATTGGACAAGCATAAACCAAGGGAGGACTAAAAGGACCTAAATGTTCATCCAATGACACAAAAACACCTATGGGATGCACAACATTGGTTAATAAACCTAATTGGAGAACAATTAGCCTAGGGAGCATGAAAATGACCTAATTGTTCATCCAATGACACAAACACACCTATTGGATGCACAAGATTGGTTAGAAACCCTAATTGGACAAGAATAAGCCTAGGGAGAACGAAAATGACCTAATTGTTCATCCAATGACACAAACGCAACAATTGGATGCACAAGATTGGTTAGAAACCCTAATTGGACAAGACTAAGCCTAGGAAGGATGAATATGACCTAAATGTTCATCCAATGACACAAAAACACCAATTGGATGCACAAGATTGGTTTGAAACCCTAATTGGACATGATTAAGTTTAGGGAGGAAGAAAATGACCTAAGTGTTCATCCAATGACACAAAACACAGCTATTGGATGCACAAGATTGGTTAGAAACCCTAATTGGACAAGTATAAGCCTAGGGAGGACGGAAATGACCTTATTGTTCATCCAATGACACAAACACACCAATTGGATGCACATGATTGGTTAGAAACCCTAATTGGACTAAAATAAGCTTATGGAGGACGCAAATGACCTAATTGTTCATCCAATGACACAAAAAGACCTATTGGATGCACAAGATTGGTTTGAAACCCTAATTAGACATGATTAAGTTTAGGGAGGACGAAAATGATCCAAGTGTTCATCCAATGACAAAAAACACAGCTATTGGATGCACAAGATTGGTTAGAAACCCTAATTGGACAAGAATAAGCCTAGGGAGGACGGAAATGACCTAATTGTTCATCCAATGACACAAACACACCTATTGGATGCACAAGATTGGTTAGAAACCCTAATTGGACAAAAATAAGCTTAGGGAGGACGAAAATGACCTAATTGTTCATCCAATGACACAAAAACACCTATTGGATGCACAAGATTGGTTTGAAACCCAAATTGGACAAGAATAAGCCTAGGGAGGATGAAAATGACCAAAATGTTCATCCAATGACACAAAAACACCTATTGGATGCACAAGATTGGTTAAAAACCCTAAATGGACAAGAATAAGCCTAGGGAAGACGAAAAGGACCTAAATGTTCATCCAATGACACAAAAACACCTATTGGATGCACAAGATTGGCTAAAAACCCTAATTGGACAAGAATAAGCCTAGGGAGGACGAAAATGACCTAATTGTTCATCCAATGACACAAACGCAAGTATTGGATGCACAAGATTGGTTAGAAACCCTAATTGGACAAGAATAAGCCTAGGAAGGATGAAAATGACCTAAATGTTCATCCAATGACACAAAAACACCTATTGGATGCACAAGATTGGTTAAAAACCCTAATTAGACAAGAATGAACATAGGGAGGATGAAAATGACCTAAATTTTCATCAAAAGACACAAAAACATCTATTGGATGCACAAGATTGGTTAAAAACCCTAATTGGACAAGAATAAGCCTAGGGAGGTTGAAAATGACCTAATTGGACAAGAATTAGCCTAGGGAGGATGAAAATGACCTAATTGTTCATCCAATGACAAAAAAAAACACCTATTGGATGCATAAGATTGGTCAGAAACCCTAATTGGACAAGATTAAGTGTAGGGAGGACGAAAAGGACCTAAATGTTCATCCAATGACACAAAAACACCTATTGGATGCACAAGATTGGTTAATAACCCTAATTGGACAACAATAAGCCTAGGGACGACGAAAATGATCTAATTGTTCATCCAATGACACAAAAACACCTATTGGATGTACAAGATTGGTTAGAAACCCTAATTGGACAAGAATAAGCCTAGGGAGAACGAAAATGACCTAATTGTTCATCCAATGACACAAAACACCTATTGGATGCACAAGATTGGTTAGAAACCCTAATTGGACAAGCATAAGCCTAGGGAGGACGAAAATAACCTAAATGTTCATCCAATGACACAAAAACAGCTATTGGATGCACAAGATTGGTTTGAAACCCTAATTGGACATGATTAAGTTTAGGGAGGACGAAAATGATCCAAGTGTTCATCCAATGACACAAAACACAGCTATTGGATGCACAAGATTGGTTAGAAACCATAATTGGACAAGAATAAGC
>JBBPBS010000546.1:501493-514441 GCA_037974835.1 Cicer judaicum | reverse complement strand
TAAAAACCCTAATTGGACAAGAATAAGCCTAGGGAGGACGAAAATGACCTAATTGTTCATCCAATGACACAAACGCAAGTATTGGATGCACAAGATTGGTTAGAAACCCTAATTGGACAAGAATAAGCCTAGGAAGGATGAAAATGACCTAAATGTTCATCCAATGACACAAAAACACCTATTGGATGCACAAGATTGGTTAAAAACCCTAATTAGACAAGAATGAGCATAGGGAGGATGAAAATGACCTAAATTTTCATCAAAAGACACAAAAACATCTATTGGATGCACAAGATTGGTTAAAAACCCTAATTGGACAAGAATAAGCAAAGGGAGGTTGAAAATGACCTAATTGGACAAGAATTAGCCTAGGGAGGATGAAAATGACCTAATTGTTCATCCAATGACAAAAAAAACACCTATTGGATGCATAAGATTGGTCAGAAACCCTAATTGGACAAGATTAAGTGTAGGGAGGACGAAAAGGACCTAAATGTTCATCCAATGACACAAAAACACCTATTGGATGCACAAGATTGGTTAATAACCCTAATTGGACAACAATAAGCCTAGGGAGGACGAAAATGATCTAATTGTTCATCCAATGACACAAAAACACCTATTGGATGTACAAGATTGGTTAGAAACCCTAATTGGACAAGAATAAGCCTAGGGAAGATGAAAATGACCTAATTGGACAAGAATTAGCCTAGGGAGGATGAAAATGACCTAATTGTTCATCCAATGACACAAAAACACCTATTGGATGCACAAGACTGGTCAGAAACCCTAATTGGACAAGATTAAGTGTAGGGAGGACGAAAAGGACCTAAATGTTCATTCAATGACACAAAAACACCTATTGGATGCACAAGATTGGTTAATAACCCTAATTGGACAACAATAAGCCTAGGGAGGACGAAAATGATCTAATTGTTCATCCAATGACACAAAAACACCTATTGGATGTACAAGATTGGTTAGAAACCCTAATTGGACAAGATTAAGTTTAGGGAGGACCAAAATGACCTAATTGTTCATCCAATGACACAAAACACCTATTGGATGCACAAGATTGGTTAGAAACACTAATTCGACAAGCATAAGCCTAGGGAGGATGAAAATAACCTAAATGTTCATCCAATGACACAAAAACACCTATTGGATGCACAAGTTTGGTTTGAAACCCTAATTGGACATGATTAAGTTTAGGGAGGACGAAAATGACCTAAGTGTTCATCCAATGACACAAAACACAGCTATTGGATGCACAAGATTGGTTAGAAACCCTAATTGGACAAGTATAAGCCTAGGGAGGACGGAAATGACCTTATTGTTCATCCAATGACACAAACACACCAATTGGATGCACATGATTGGTTAGAAACCCTAATTGGACTAAAATAAGCTTATGGAGGACGCAAATGACCTAATTGTTCATCCAATGACACAAAAAGACCTATTGGATGCACAAGATTGGTTTGAAACCCTAATTAGACATGATTAAGTTTAGGGAGGACGAAAATGATCCAAGTGTTCATCCAATGACAAAAAACACAGCTATTGGATGCACAAGATTGGTTAGAAACCCTAATTGGACAAGAATAAGCCTAGGGAGGACGGAAATGACCTAATTGTTCATCCAATGACACAAACACACCTATTGGATGCACAAGATTGGTTAGAAACCCTAATTGGACAAAAATAAGCTTAGGGAGGACGAAAATGACCTAATTGTTCATCCAATGACACAAAAACACCTATTGGATGCACAAGATTGGTTTGAAAGTTAAATTGGACAAGAATAAGCCTAGGGAGGATGAAAATGACCAAAATGTTCATCCAATGACACAAAAACACCTATTGGATGCACAAGATTGGTTAAAAACCCTAAATGGACAAGAATAAGCCTAGGGAAGATGAAAAGGACCTAAATGTTCATCCAATGACACAAAAACACCTATTGGATGCACAAGATTGGTTAAAAACCCTAATTGGACAAGAATAAGCCTAGGGAGGACGAAAATGACCTAATTGTTCATCCAATGACACAAACACAGCTATTGGATGCACAAGATTGGTTAGAAACCCTAATTGGACAAGAATAAGCCTAGGGAGGACGAAAATGACCTAATTGTTCATCCAATGACACAAACGCAACAATTGGATGCACAAGATTGGTTAGAAACCCTAATTGGACAAGACTAAGCCTAGGAAGGATGAAAATGACCTAAATGTTCATCCAATGACACAAAAACACCTATTGGATGCACAAGATTGGTTAGAAACCCTAATTGGAAAAGATTAAGTTTATGGAGGACGAAAATGACCTAAATGTTCATCCAACGACACAAAACACAAATATTGGATGCACAAGATTGGTTAGAAACCCTAATTGGACAAGAATAAGCCTAGGGAGGACGAAAATGACCTAATTGTTCATCCAATGACACAAACACACCTATTGGATGCACAAGATTGGTTAGAAACCCTAATTGGACAAGAATAAGCCTAGGGAGGACGAAAATGACCTAATTGTTCATCCAATGACACAAACGCAACAATTGGATGCACAAGATTGGTTAGAAACCCTAATTGGACAAGACTAAGCCTAGGAAGGATGAAAATGACCTAAATGTTCATCCAATGACACAAAAACACCTATTGGATGCACAAGATTGGTTAGAAACCCTAATTGGAAAAGATTAAGTTTATGGAGGACGAAAATGACCTAAATGTTCATCCAATGACACAAACGCAACTATTGGATGCACAAGATTGGTTAGAAACCCTAATTGGACAAGAATAAGCCTAGGGTGGATGAAAATGACCTAAATGTTCATCCAATGACACAAAAACGCCTATTGGATGCACAAGATTGGTTAAAAACCGTAATTGGACAAGATTTAGCATAGGGAGGATGAAAATGACCTAAATTTTCATCCAAAGACACAAAAACATCTATTGGATGCACAAGATTGGTTCCAAACCCTAATTGGACAAGCATAAACCAAGGGAGGACGAAAACGACCTAAATGTTCATCCAATGACACAAAAACACCTATGGGATGCACAACATTGGTTAATAAACCTAATTGGACAACAATAGGCTAGGGAGCATGAAAATGACCTAATTGTTCATCCAATGACACAAAAACACCGATTGGATGCACAAGATTGGTTAGAAACCCTAATTGGACAAGATTAAGTGTAGCGAGGACAAAAAGGACCTAAATGTTCATCCAATGACACAAAAACACATATTGGATGCACAAGATTGGTTAATAACCCTAATAAGACAACAATAAGCCTAGGGAGGACGAAAATGACCTAATTGTTCATCCAATGACACAAAAACACCTATTGGATGCACAAGATTGGTTAGAAACCCTAATTGGACAAGATTAAGTTTAGGGAGGACGAAAATGACCTAAATGTTCATCAAATGAAACAAAACACCTATTGGAGGCACAAGATTGGTTAGAAGCACTAATTGGACAAGAATAAGCCTAGGTAGGACGAAAATTACCTAATTGTTCATGCAATGACACAAAACACCTATTGGATGCACAAGATTCGTTAGAAACCCTAATTGGACAAGATTAAGTTTAGGGAGGACGAAAATGACCTAAATGTTCATCCAATGACACAAAACACCTATTGGATGCACAAGATTGGTTAAAAACCCTAATCGGACAAGAATAAGCCTAGGGAGGACGAAAATGACCTACTTGTTCATCCAATGACACAAAACACCTATTGGATGCACAAGATTGGTTAGAAACCCTAATTGGACAAGCATAAGCCTAGGGAGGACGAAAATGACCTAAATGTTCATCCAATGACACAAAAACACCTATTGGATGCCCAAGATTGGTTAGGAACCCTAATTGGACAAGATTATGTTTAGCGAGGACGAAAATGACCTAAATGTTCATCCAATGACACAAAACACCTATTGGATGAACGAGATTGGTTAAAAACCTAATTGGACAAGAATAAGCCTAGGGAGGACGAAAATGACCTACTTGTTCATCCAATGACACAAAACACCTATTGCATGCACAAGATTGGTTAGAAACCCTAATTGGACAAGAATTAGCCTAGGGAGGACGAAAATGACCTAATTATTCATCCAATGACACAAAACACCTATTGGATGAACGAGATTGGTTAAAAACCCTAATTGGACAGGATTAAGTTTAGGGAGGACGAAAATGACCTAAATGTTCATCCAATGACACAAAAACACCTATTGGATGCACAAGATTCGTTACAAAACTTAATTGGAAAAGATTAAGTTTAGCGAGGACGAAAATGACCTAAATGTTCATCCAATGACACAAAACACCTTTTGGATGCACAAGATTGGTTAAAAACCCTAATTGGACAAGAATAAGCCTAGGGAGGACGAAAATGACCTACTTGTTCATCCAATGACACAAAACACCTATTGCATGCACAAGATTGGTTAGAAACCCTAATTGGACAAGAATTAGCCTAGGGAGGACGAAAATGACCTAATTATTCATCCAATGACACAAAACACCTATTGGATGAACGAGATTGGTTAAAAACCCTAATTGGACAGGATTAAGTTTAGGGAGGACGAAAATGACCTAAATGTTCATCCAATGACACAAAAACACCTATTGGATGCACAAGATTGGTTAAAAACCCTAATTGGACAAGAATTAGCCTAGGGAGGACGAAAATGACCTAATTGTTCATCCAATGACACAAACACACCTATTGGATGCACAAGATTGGTTAGAAACCCTAATTGGACAAGAATAAGCCTAGGGAGGTCGAAAATGACCTAATTGTTCATCCAATGACACAAACACACCTATTGGATGCACAAGATTGGTTAGAAACACTAATTGGACAAGAATAAGCCCAGGGAGGACGAAAATGACCTAATTGTTCATCCAATGACACAAACACACCTATTGGATGCACAAGATTGGTTAGAAACCCTAATTGAACAAGAATAAGCCTAGGGAGGACGAAAATGACCTAATTGTTCATCCAATGACACAAACACACCTATTGGATGCACAAGATTGGTTAGAAACCCTAATTGGACCAAAATAAGCTTAGGGAGGACGAAAATGACCTAATTGTTCATCCAATGACACAAAAACACCTATTGGATGCACAAGATTGGTTTGAAACCCAAATTGGACAAGAATAAGCCTAGGGAGGATGAAAATGACCAAAATGTTCATCCAATGACACAAAAACACCTAGTGGATGCACAAGATTGGTTAAAAACCCTAAATGGACAAGAATAAGCCTAGGGAAGACGAAAAGGACCTAAATGTTCATCCAATGACACAAAAACACCTATTGGATGCACAAGATTGGTTAAAAACCCTAATTGGACAAGAATAAGCCTAGGGAGGACGAAAATGACCTAATTGTTCATCCAATGACACAAACGCAACTATTGGATGCACAAGATTGGTTAGAAACCCTAATTGGACAAGAATAAGCCTAGGAAGGATGAAAATGACCTAAATGTTCATCCAATGACACAAAAACACCTATTGGATGCACAAGATTGGTTAAAAACCCTAATTAGACAAGAATTAGCAAAGGGAGGATGAAAATGACCTAAATTTTCATCAAAAGACACAAAAACATCTATTGGATGCACAAGATTGGTTAAAAACCCTAATTGGACAAGAATAAGCCTAGGGAGGTTGAAAATGACCTAATTGGACAAGAATTAGCCTAGGGAGGATGAAAATGACCTAATTGTTCATCCAATGACACAAAAACACCTATTGGATGCATAAGATTGGTCAGAAACCCTAATTGGACAAGATTAAGTGTAGGGAGGACGAAAAGGACCTAAATGTTCATCCAATGACACAAAAACACCTATTGGATGCACAAGATTGGTTAATAACCCTAATTGGACAACAATAAGCCTAGGGAGGACGAAAATGACCTAATTGTTCATCCAATGACACAAAAACACCTATTGGATGCACAAGATTGGTTAGAAACCCTAATTGGACAAGATTAAGTTTAGGGAGGACGAAAATGACCTAATTGTTCATACAATGACACAAAACACCTATTGGATGCATGAGATTGGTTAGAAACCCTAATTGGACATGTATAAGCCTAGGGAGGACGGAAATGACCTAATTGTTCATCCAATGACACAAACACACCAATTGGATGCACAAGATTGGTTAGAAACCCTAATTGGACTAAAATAAGCTTAGGGAGGACGCAAATGACCTATTTGTTCATCCAATGACACAAAAAGACCTATTGGATGCACAAGATTGGTTTGAAACCCTAATTAGACATGATTAAGTTTAGGGAGGACGAAAATGATCCAAGTGTTCATCCAATGACACAAAACACAGCTATTGGATGCACAAGATTGGTTAGAAACCCTAATTGGACAAGAATAAGCCTAGGGAGGACGGAAATGACCTAATTGTTCATCCAATGACACAAACACACCTATTGGATGCACAAGATTGGTTAGAAACCCTAATTGGACAAAAATAAGCTTAGGGAGGACGAAAATGACCTAATTGTTCATCCAATGACACAAAAACACCTATTGGATGCACAAGATTGGTTTGAAACCCAAATTGGACAAGAATAAGCCTAGGGAGGATGAAAATGACCAAAATGTTCATCCAATGACACAAAAACACCTATTGGATGCACAAGATTGGTTAAAAACCCTAAATGGACAAGAATAAGCCTAGGGAAGACGAAAAGGACCTAAATGTTCATCCAATGACACAAAAACACCTATTGGATGCACAAGATTGGTTAAAAACCCTAATTGGACAAGAATAAGCCTAGGGAGGACGAAAATGACCTAATTGTTCATCCAATGACACAAACGCAAGTATTGGATGCACAAGATTGGTTAGAAACCCTAATTGGACAAGAATAAGCCTAGGAAGGATGAAAATGACCTAAATGTTCATCCAATGACACAAAAACACCTATTGGATGCACAAGATTGGTTAAAAACCCTAATTAGACAAGAATTAGCATAGGGAGGATGAAAATGACCTAAATTTTCATCAAAAGACACAAAAACATCTATTGGATGCACAAGATTGATTAAAAACCCTAATTGGACAAGAATAAGCCTAGGGAGGTTGAAAATGACCTAATTGGACAAGAATTAGCCTAGGGAGGATGAAAATGACCTAATTGTTCATCCAATGACACAAAAACATCTATTGGATGCATAAGATTGGTCAGAAACCCTAATTGGACAAGATTAAGTGTAGGGAGGACGAAAAGGACCTAAATGTTCATCCAATGACACAAAAACACCTATTGGATGCACAAGATTGGTTAATAACCCTAATTGGACAACAATAAGCCTAGGGAGGACGAAAATGATCTAATTGTTCATCCAATGACACAAAAACACCTATTGGATGTACAAGATTGGTTAGAAACCCTAATTGGACAAGAATAAGCCTAGGGAGAACGAAAATGACCTAATTGTTCATCTAATGACACAAAACACCTATTGGATGCACAAGATTGGTTAGAAACCCTAATTGGACAAGCATAAGCCTAGGGAGGATGAAAATAACCTAAATGTTCATCCAATGACACAAAAACAGCTATTGGATGCACAAGATTGGTTTCAAACCCTAATTGGACATGATTAAGTTTAGGGAGGATGAAAATGATCCAAGTGTTCATCCAATGACACAAAACACAGCTATTGGATGCACAAGATTGGTTAGAAACCATAATTGGACAAGAATAAGCTTAGGGAGGACGGAAATGACCTAATTGTTCATCCAATGACACAAACACACCTATTGGATGCACAAGATTGGTTAGAAACCCTAATTGGACAAAAATAAGCTTAGGGAGGACGAAAATGACCTAATTGTTCATCCAATGACACAAAAACACCTATTGGATGCACAAGATTGGTTTGAAAGTTAAATTGGACAAGAATAAGCCTAGGAAGGATGAAAATGACCAAAATGTTCATCCAATGACACAAAAACACCTATTGGATGCACAAGATTGGTTAAAAACCCTAAATGGACAAGAATAAGCCTAGGGAAGACGAAAAGGACCTAAATGTTCATCCAATGACACAAAAACACCTATTGGATGCACAAGATTGGTTAAAAACCCTAATTGGACAAGAATAAGCCTAGGGAGGACGAAAATGACCTAATTGTTCATCCAATGACACAAACGCAAGTATTGGATGCACAAGATTGGTTAGAAACCCTAATTGGACAAGAATAAGCCTAGGAAGGATGAAAATGACCTAAATGTTCATCCAATGACACAAAAACACCTATTGGATGCACAAGATTGGTTAAAAACCCTAATTAGACAAGAATGAGCATAGGGAGGATGAAAATGACCTAAATTTTCATCAAAAGACACAAAAACATCTATTGGATGCACAAGATTGGTTAAAAACCCTAATTGGACAAGAATAAGCAAAGGGAGGTTGAAAATGACCTAATTGGACAAGAATTAGCCTAGGGAGGATGAAAATGACCTAATTGTTCATCCAATGACAAAAAAAACACCTATTGGATGCATAAGATTGGTCAGAAACCCTAATTGGACAAGATTAAGTGTAGGGAGGACGAAAAGGACCTAAATGTTCATCCAATGACACAAAAATACCTATTGGATGCACAAGATTGGTTAATAACCCTAATTGGACAACAATAAGCCTAGGGAGGACGAAAATGATCTAATTGTTCATCCAATGACACAAAAACACCTATTTGATGTACAAGATTGGTTAGAAACCCTAATTGGACAAGAATAAGCCTAGGGAGAACGAAAATGACCTAATTGTTCATCCAATGACACAAAACACCTATTGGATGCACAAGATTGGTTAGAAACCCTAATTGGACAAGCATAAGCCTAGGGAGGATGAAAATAACCTAAATGTTCATCCAATGACACAAAAACAGCTATTGGATGCACAAGATTGGTTTCAAACCCTAATTGGACATGATTAAGTTTAGGGAGGATGAAAATGATCCAAGTGTTCATCCAATGACACAAAACACAGCTATTGGATGCACAAGATTGGTTAGAAACCATAATTGGACAAGAATAAGCTTAGGGAGGACGGAAATGACCTAATTGTTCATCCAATGACACAAACACACCTATTGGATGCACAAGATTGGTTAGAAACCCTAATTGGACAAAAATAAGCTTAGGGAGGACGAAAATGACCTAATTGTTCATCCAATGACACAAAAACACCTATTGGATGCACAAGATTGGTTTGAAAGTTAAATTGGACAAGAATAAGCCTAGGAAGGATGAAAATGACCAAAATGTTCATCCAATGACACAAAAACACCTATTGGATGCACAAGATTGGTTAAAAACCCTAAATGGACAAGAATAAGCCTAGGGAAGACGAAAAGGACCTAAATGTTCATCCAATGACACAAAAACACCTATTGGATGCACAAGATTGGTTAAAAACCCTAATTGGACAAGAATAAGCCTAGGGAGGACGAAAATGACCTAATTGTTCATCCAATGACACAAACGCAACTATTGGATGCACAAGATTGGTTAGAAACACTAATTGGACAAGAATAAGCCTAGGAAGGATGAAAATGACCTAAATGTTCATCCAATGACACAAAAACACCTATTGGATGCACAAGATTGGTTAAAAACCCAAATTAGACAAGAATTAGCATAGGGAGGATGAAAATGACCTAAATTTTCATCAAAAGACACAAAAACATCTATTGGATGCACAAGATTGGTTAAAAACCCTAATTGGACAAGAATAAGCCTAGGGAGGTTGAAAATGACCTAATTGGACAAGAATTAGCCTAGGGAGGATGAAAATGACCTAATTGTTCATCCAATGACACAAAAACACCTATTGGATGCATAAGACTGGTCAGAAACCCAAATTGGACAAGATTAAGTGTAGGGAGGACGAAAAGGACCTAAATGTTCATTCAATGACACAAAAACACCTATTGGATGCACAAGATTGGTTAATAACCCTAATTGGACAACAATAAGCCTAGGGAGGACGAAAATGATCTAATTGTTCATCCAATGACACAAAAACACCTATTGGATGTACAAGATTGGTTAGAAACCCTAATTGGACAAGATTAAGTTTAGGGAGGACCAAAATGACCTAATTGTTCATCCAATGACACAAAACACCTATTGGATGCACAAGATTGGTTAGAAACCCTAATTGGACAAGCATAAGCCTAGGGAGGATGAAAATAACTTAAATGTTCATCCAATGACACAAAAACACCTATTGGATGCACAAGTTTGGTTTGAAACCCTAATTGGACATGATTAACTTTAGGGAGGATGAAAATGATCCAAGTGTTCATCCAATGACACAAAACACAGCTATTGGATGTACAAGATTGGTTAGAAACCCTAATTGGACAAAAATAAGCTTAGGGAGGACGAAAATGACCTAATTGTTCATCCAATGACACAAAAACACCTATTGGATGCACAAGATTGGTTTGAAACCCAAATTGGACAAGAATAAGCCTAGGGAGGATTAAAATGACCTAAATGTGCATCCAATGACACAAAAACACCTATTGGATGCACAAGATTGGTTAAAAACCCTAAATGGACAAGAATAAGCCTAGGGAAGACGAAAAGGACCTAAATGTTCATCCAATGAGACAAACACAACT
Source organism: Cicer judaicum (assembly GCA_037974835.1). Taxonomy (NCBI): domain Eukaryota; kingdom Viridiplantae; phylum Streptophyta; class Magnoliopsida; order Fabales; family Fabaceae; genus Cicer; species Cicer judaicum. Next base: position 503,729 of record JBBPBS010000546.1, on the reverse strand, counting down.
ATTGGATGCACAAGATTGGTTAATAAACCTAATTGGACAACAATTAGCCTAGGGAGCATGAAAATGACCTAATTGTTCATCCAATGAAACAAAAACACCGATTGGATGCAAAAGATTGGTTAGAAACCCTAATTGGACAAGATTAAGTGTAGCGAGGACAAAAAGGACCTAAATGTTCATCCAATGACACAAAAACACATATTGGATGCACAAGATTGGTTAATAACCCTAATAAGACAACAATAAGCCTAGGGAGGACGAAAATGACCTAATTGTTCATCCAATGCCACAAAAACACCTATTGGATGCACAAGATTGGTTAGAAACCCTAATTGGACAAGATTAAGTTTAGGGACGACGAAAATGACCTAATTGTTCATCCAATGACACAAAACACGTATTGGATGCACAAGATTGGTTAAAAACCCTAATTGGACAAGAATTAGCCTAGGGAGGACGAAAATGACCTAATTGTTCATCTTATGACACAAAACACCTATTGGATGCACAAGATTGGTTAAAAACTGTAATTTGACAAGAATTAGCCTAGGGAGGAAGAAAATGACCTAATTGTTCATCCAATGACACAAAACACCTATTGGATGCACAAGATTGGTTAGAAACCCTAATTGGACAAGATTAAGCCTAGGGAGGATGAAAATGACCTAAATGTTCATCCAATGACACAGAAACACCTATTGGAAGCACAAGATTGGTTAGAAACCCTAATTGGACAAGAATAAACCTAGGGAGCACAAAAATGACCTAATTGTTCATCCAATGACACAAACACACCTATTGGGTGCACAAGATTGGTTAGAAACCCTAATTGGACAAGAAAAAGCCTAGGGAGGACGAAAATGACCTAAATGACCTAAATGTTCATCCAATGACACAGAAACACCTATTGGAAGCACAAGATTGGTTAGAAACCCTAATTGGACAAGAATAAGCCTAGGGTGGATGAAAATGACCTAAATGTTCATCCAATGACACAAAAACGCCTATTGGATGCACAAGATTGGTTAAAAACCGTAATTGGACAAGATTTAGCATAGGGAGGATGAAAATGACCTAAATTTTCATCCAAAGACACAAAAACATCTATTGGATGCACAAGATTGGTTCCAAACCCTAATTGGACAAGCATAAACCAAGGGAGGACGAAAAGGACCTAAATGTTCATCCAATGACACAAAAACACCTACGGGATGCACAACATTGGTTAATAAACCTAATTGGAGAACAATTATCCTAGGGAGCATGAAAATGACCTAATTGTTCATCCAATGACACAAACACACCTATTGGATGCACAAGATTGGTTAGAAACCCTAATTGGACAAGAATAAGCCTAGGGAGAACGAAAATGACCTATTTGTTCATCCAATGACACAAACGCAACAATTGGATGCACAAGATTGGTTAGAAACCTTAATTGGACAAGACTAAGCCTAGGAAGGATGAAAATGACCTAAATGTTCATCCAATGACACAAAAACACCTATTGGATGCACAAGATTCGTTAAAAACCCTAATTAGACAAGAATTAGCATAGGGAGGATGAAAATGACCTAAATTTTCATCAAAAGACACAAAAACATCTATTGGATGCACAAGATTGGTTAAAAACCCTAATTGGACAAGAATAAGCCTAGGGAGGTTCAAAATGACCTAATTGGACAAGAATTAGCCTAGGGAGGATGAAAATGACCTAATTGTTTATCCAATAACACAAAAACACCTATTGGATGCACAAGATTGGTTAGAAACCTTAATTGGACAAGATTAAGTGTAGGGAGGACGAAAAGGACCTAAATGTTCATCCAATGACACAAACACCTATTGGATGCACAAATTTTGTTAGAAACCCTAATTGGACAAGAAAAAGCCTAGGGAGGACGAAAATGACCTAATTGTTCATCCAATGACACAAACGCAACAATTGGATGCACAAGATTGGTTAGAAACCCTAATTGGAGAAGACTAAGCCTAGGAAGGATGAAAATGACCTAAATGTTCATCCAATGACACAAAAACACCTATTGGATGCACAAGATTGGTTAGAAACCCTAATTGGACAAGATTAAGTTTAGGGAGGACGAAAATGACCTAATTTTTCATCCAATGACACAAAACACGTATTGGATGCACAAGATTGGTTAAAAACTCTAATTGGACAAGAATTAGCCTACGGAGGATGAAAATGAGCTAATTGTTCATCCTATGACACAAA
>JBBPBS010000546.1:475271-495485 GCA_037974835.1 Cicer judaicum | reverse complement strand
TTCATCCAATGACACAAAACACGTATTGGATGCACAAGATTGGTTAAAAACTCTAATTGGACAAGAATTAGCCTACGGAGGATGAAAATGAGCTAATTGTTCATCCTATGACACAAAACACCTATTGGATGCACAAGATTGGTTAGAAACCCTAATTGGACAAGCATAAGCCTAGGGAGGATGAAAATAACCTAAATGTTCATCCAATGACACAAAAACACCTATTGGATGCACAAGATTGGTTTGAAACCCTAATTGGACATGATTAAGTTTAGGGAGGACGAAAATGATCCAAGTGTTCATCCAATGACACAAAACACAGCTATTGGATGCACAAGATTGGTTAAAAACCCTAATTGGACATGAATAAGCCTAGGGAGGTTGAAAATGACCTAATTGGACAAGAATTAGCCTAGGGAAGATGAAAATGACCTAATTGTTCATCCAATGACACAAAAACACCTATTGGATGCACAAGATTGGTTTGAAACCCTAATTGGACAAGATTAAGTGTAGGGAGGACAAAAAGGACCTAAATGTTCATCCAATGACACAAAAACACCTATTGGATCCACAAGATTGGTTAATAACCCTAATAGGACAACAATAAGCCAAGGGAGAACGAAAATGACCTAATTGTTCATCCAATGACACAAAACACAACTATTGGATGCACAAGATTGGTTAGAAACCCTAATTGGAGAAGAATAAGCCTAGGGAGGACGAAAATCACGTAATTATTCATCCAATGACACCAACACACCTATTGGATGCACAAGATTGGTTAGAAACCCTAATTGGACAAGAATAAGCCTAGGGAGGAAGAAAATGACCTAATTGTTCATCCAATGACTTAGAAATCATAATTGGACAAGATTAAGTTTAGGGAGGACGAAAATGACCTAAATGTTCATCCAATGACACAAAACACCTATTGGACGCACAAGATTGGTTAAAAACCCTAATTGGACAAGATTAAGTGTAGGGAGGACGAAAATGACCTAGATGTTCATCCAATGACACAAAACACCTATTGGATGCACAAGATTGGTTAAAAACCCTAATTGGACAAGAATTAGCCTAGGGAGGACGAAAATGACCTAATTGTTAGTCCAATGACACAAAAACACCTATTGGATGCACAAGATTGGTTAGAAACGCTAATTGGACAACATTAGGTGTAGGGATGACGAAAATGACCTGAATATTCATCCAATGACACAAAAACACCTATTGGATGCACAAGATTGGTTAAAAACCCTAATTGGACAACATTAAGTGTAGGGAGGACGAAAATGACCTAAATGTTCATCCAATGACACAAAAACACCTATCGGATGCACAAGATTGGTTAGAAACCCTAATTGGACAAGATTAAGTATAGGAGGACGAAAATGACCTAAATGTTCGTCCAATGACACAAAACACCTATTGGATGCACAAGATTGGTTAAAAACACTAATTGGACAACAATTAGCCTAGGGAGGACGAAAATGACCTAATTGTTCATCCAATAACACAAAAACACCTATTGGATTCACAAGATTGGTTAGAAACCCTAATTGGACAAGATTAAATTTAGGGAAGACGAAATTGACCTAAATGTTCATCCAATGAAACAAAAAACCTATTGGATGCACAAGATTGGTTAAAAACCCTAATTGAACAAGAATTAGCCTAGGTAGTACGAAAATGGCCTAATTATTAATCCAGTGACACAAAAATACCTATTGGATGCACAAGATTGGTTAGAAACCCTAATTGGAGAAGATTAAGTTTAGGGAGGACGAAAATGACCTAAATGTTCATCCAATGACACAATATAACTATTGGATGCACAAGATTGGTTAAAAACCCTAATTGGACAAGAATAAGCCGAGGGAGGACGAAAATGACCTAATTGTTCATCCAGTGACACAAACACACCTATTGGATGCACAAGATTGGTTAGAAACCCCAATTTGGCACGAATAAGCCTAGGAAAACGAAAGTGACCTAATTGTTCATCCATTGACACAAAACAACTATTGGATGCACAAGATTGGTTAAAAACCCTAATTGGAAAAGAATAAGCCTAAGGAGCACGAAAATGACCTAATTGTTCATCCAGTGACACAAACACACCTATTGGATGCACAACATTGGTTAGAAACCCCAATTTGACACGAATAACTTAGGAAAACGAAAATGACCTAATTGTTCACTCAATGACACAAACGCAACTATTGGATGCACAAGATTGGTTAAAAACCCTAATTGGACAAGCATAAGCCTAGGGATGATGAAAATGACCTAAATGTTCATCCAAAGATACAAAAACACCTATTGGATGCACAAGATTGGTTAGAAACCCTAATTGGACAAGATTATGTTTAGTGAGGTTGAAAATGACCTAAATATTCATCCAATGACACAAAAACACCTATTGGATGCACAAGATTGGTTAAAAACCCTAATTGGACAAGAATAAGCCTAGGGAGGTTGAAAATGACCTAATTGTTCATCCAATCATACCAAACACCTGTTGGATGCACAAGATTGGTTAAAAACCCTAATTGGACAAGATTAAGTGTAGGGAGGACGAAAATGACCTAGATGTTCATCCAATGACACAAAACACCTATTGGATGCACAAGATTTGTTAAAAACCCTAATTGTACAAGAATTAGCCTAGGGAGGACGAAAATGACCTAATTGTTCATCCAATGACACAAAAACACCTATTGGATGCACAAGATTGGTTAGAAACCCTAATTGGACATGATTAAGTTGAGGGAGGACGAAAATGACCTAAATGTTCATCCAATGACACAAAACACCTATTGGATGCACAAGATTGTTTAGAAACCCTAATTGGACAAGATTAAGTGTAGGGAGGAAGACAAGGACCTAAATGTTCATCCAATGACACAAAAACACCTATTGGATGCACAAGATTGGTTAAAAACCCTAATTGGACAAGAATTACCCTAGGGAGGACGAAAATGACCTAATTGTTCATCCAATAACACAAAAACACCTATTGGATTCACAAGATTGGTTAAAATCCCTAATTGGACAAGAATAAGCCTAGGGAGGTTGAAAATGACCTAATTGTTTATCCAATAATACAAAACACCTATTGGATGCACATGATTGGTTAAAAACCCTAATTGGACAAGAATTAGCCTTGGGAGGACGAAAATGACCTAAATGTTCTTCCAATGACACAAAAACACCAATGGGATGCACAAGATTGGTTAGAAACCCTAATTGGACAAGATTAAGTGTAGGGAGGACGAAAATGGCCTAAATGTTCATCCAATGACACAAAACACCTATTGGATGCCCAAGATTGGTTAAAAACCCTAATTCGACAAGAATTAGCCTAGTGAGGACGAAAATGACCTAATTGTTAATCCAATGATACAAAAACACCTATTGGATGCACAAGATTGGTTAGAAACCCTAATTGGACAAGATTAAGTGTAGGGATGACGAAAATGACCTAAATGTTCATCCAATAACACAAAACACCTATTGGATGAACAACATTGGTTAAAAACCATAATTGGACAAGAATTAGCCTAGGGAGGACGAAAATGACCTAATTGTTCATCCAATAACACAAAAACACCTATTGGATTCACAAGATTGGATAGAAACCCTAATTGGACAAGATTAAGTTTAGGGAGGACGAAAATGACCTAAATGTTAATTCAATTGCACAAAACACCTATTGGATGCTCAAGATTGGTTAAAAACCCTAATTGGACAAGAATTAGCCTAGGGATGACGAAAATGACCTTATTGTTCATCGAATGACACAAAAATAACTATTGGATGCACAAGATTGGTTAGAAATCATAATTGGACAAGATTAAGTTTAGGGAGGACGAAAATGACTTAAATGTTCATCCAATGACACAAAACACCTATTGGACGCACAAGATTGGTTAAAAACCCTAATTGGACAAGATTAAGTGTAGGGAGGACGAAAATGATCCAGATGTTCATCCAATGACACAAAACACCTATTGGATGCACAAGATTGGTTAAAAACCCTAATTGGACAAGAATTAGCCTAGGGAGGACGAAAATGACCTAATTGTTAGTCCAATGACACAAAAACACCTATTGGATTCACAAGATTGGTTAGAAACCCTAATTGGACAAGATTAAGTATAGGAGGACGAAAATGACCTAAATGTTCGTCCAACGACACAAAACACCTATTAGATGCACAAGATTGGTTAAAAACACTAATTGGACAAGAATTAGCCTGGGGAGGACGAAAATGACCTAATTGTTCATCCAATAACACAAAAACACCTATTGGATTCACAAGATTGGTTAGAAACCCTAATTGGACAAGATTAAATTTAGGGAAGTCGAAATTGACCTAAATGTTCATCCAATGAAACAAAAAACCTATTGGATGCACAAGATTGGTTAAAAACCCTAATTGAACAAAAATTAGCCTAGGGAGGACGAAAATGGCCTAATTATTAATCCAGTGACACAAAAATACCTATTGGATGCACAAGATTGGTTAGAAACCCTAATTGGATTAGATTAAGTTTAGGGAGGACGAAAATGACCTAAATGTTCATCCAATGACACAATATAACTATTGGATGCACAAGATTGGTTAAAAACCCTAATTGGACAAGAATAAGCCGAGGGAGGACGAAAATGACCTAATTGTTCATCCAGTGACACAAACACACCTATTGGATGCACAAGATTGGTTAGAAACCCCAATTTGGCACGAATAAGCCTAGGAAAACGAAAATGACCTAATTGTTCATCCAATGACACAAAAAAACTATTGGATGCACAAGATTGGTTAAAAACCCTAATTGGAAAAGAATAAGCCTAAGGAGCACGAAAATGACCTAATTGTTCATCCAGTGACACAAACACACCTATTGGATGCACAACATTGGTTAGAAACCCCAATTTGACACGAATAACTTAGGAAAACGAAAATGACCTAATTGTTCACCCAATGACACAAACGCAACTATTGGATGCACAAGATTGGTTAAAAACTCTAATTGGACAAGCATAAGCCTAGGGATGATGAAAATGACCTAAATGTTCATCCAAAGATACAAAAACACCTATTGGATGCACAAGATTGGTTAGAAACCCTAATTGGACAAGATTATGTTTAGGGAGGTTGAAAATGACCTAAATATTCATCCAATGACACAAAAACACTTATTGGATGCACAAGATTGGTTAAAAACCCTAATTGGACAAGAATAAGCCTAGGGAGGTTGAAAATGACCTAATTGTTCATCCAATCATACCAAACACCTATTGGATGCACAAGATTGGTTAAAAACCCTAATTGGACAAGATTAAGTGTAGGGAGGACGAAAATGACCTAGATGTTCATCCAATGACACAAAACACCTATTGGATGCACAAGATTGTTTAGAAACCATAATTGGACAAGATTAAGTGTAGGGAGGACGAAAAGGACCTAAATGTTCATCCAATGACACAAAAACACCTATTGGATGCACAAGATTGGTTAAAAACCCTAATTGGACAAGAATTAGCCTAGGGAGGACGAAAATGACCTAATTGTTAATCCAATGACACAAAAACACCTATTGGATGCATAAGATTGGTTGGAAACCCTAATTGGACAAGATTAGGTGTAGGGATGACGAAAATGACCTAAATATTCATCCAATGACACAAAAACACCTATTGGATGCACAAGATTGGTTAAAAACCCTAATTGGACAACATTAAGTGTAGGGAGGACGAAAATGGCCTAAATGTTCATCCAATGACACAAAAACACCTATTGGATGCACAAGATTGGTTAGAAACCCTAATTGGACAAGATTAAGTATAGGAGGACGAAAATGACCTAAATGTTCATCCAATGACACAAAACACCTATTGGATGCACAAGATTGGTTAAAAACACTAATTGGACAAGAATTAGCCTAGGGAGGACGAAAATGACCTAATTGTTCATCCAATAACACAAAAACACCTATTGGATTCACAAGATTGGTTAGAAACCCTAATTGGACAAGATTAAATTTAGGGAAGACGAAATTGACCTAAATGTTCATCCAATGAAACAAAAAACCTATTGGATGCACAAGATTGGTTAAAAACCCTAATTGAACAAGAATTAGCCTAGGGAGGACGAAAATGGCCTAATTATTAATCCAGTGACACAAAAATACCTATTGGATGCACAAGATTGGTTAGAAACCCTAATTGGAGAAGATTAAGTTTAGGGAGGACGAAAATGACCTAAATGTTCATCCAATGACACAATATTACTATTGGATGCACAAGATTGGTTAAAAACCCTAATTGGACAAGAATAAGCCGAGGGAGGACGAAAATGACCTAATTGTTCATCCAGTGACACAAAGACACCTATTGGATGCACAAGATTAGTTAGAAACCCCAATTTGGCACGAATAAGCCTAGGAAAACGAAAATGACCTAATTGTTCATCCAATGACACAAAACAACTATTGGATGCACAAGATTGGTTAAAAACCCTAAATGGAATAGAATAAGCCTAAGGAGCACGAAAATGACCTAATTGTTCATCCAGTGACACAAACACACCTATTGGATGCACAAGATTGGTTAGAAACCCCAATTTGACACGAATAAGCCTAGGAAAACGAAAATGACCTAATTGTTCACCCAATGACACAAACGCAACTATTGGATGCACAAGATTGGTTAAAAACCCTAATTGGACAAGCATAAGCCTAGGGATGATGAAAATGACCTAAATGTACATCCAAAGATACAAAAACACCTATTGGATGCACAAGATTGGTTAGAAACCCTAATTGGACAAGATTAAGTGTAGGGAGGACGAAAAGGACCTAAATGTTCATCCAATGACACAACAACACCTATTGGATGCACAAGATTTGGTTAAAAACCCTAATTGGACAATAATTAGCCTAGGGAGGACGAAAATGACCTAATTGTTAATCCAATGACACAAATCACCTATTGGATGCACAAGATTGGTTAAAAACCCTAATTGGACAAGAATTAGCCTAGGGAAGACAAAAATGACCTAATTGTTCATCCAATAACACGAAAACACCTATTGGATTCACAAGATTGGTTAGAAACCCCAATTGGACAAGATTAAATTTAGGGAAGACGAAATTGACCTAAATGTTCATCCAATGAAACAAAAAACCTATTGGATGCACAAGATTGGTTAAAAACCCTAATTGGACAAGAATTAGCCTAGGGAGGACGAAAATGGCCTAATTGTTCATCCAATGACACAAAAATACCTATTGGATGCACAAGATTGGTTAGAAACCCTAATTGGACAAGATTAAGTTTACGGAGGACGAAATTGACCTAAATGTTCATCCAATGACACAAAAAACCTATTGGATGCACAAGATTGGTTAAACACCCTAATTGGACAAGAATTAGCCTAGGGAGAACGAAAATGACCTAATTGTTCATCCAATGACACAAAAATACCTATTGGATGCACAAGATTGCGTAGAAACCTTAATTGGACAAGATTAAGTTTAGGGAGGACGAAAATGTCCTAAATGTGGACTACATTAAGTGTAGGGAGGACGAAAATGACCTAATTGTTCATCCAATGACACAAAAACACCTATTGGATGCACAAGATTAGTTAGAAACCCTAATTGGAAAAGATTAAGTGTAGGGAGGACGAAAATGACCTAGATGTTCATCCAACGACACAAAATACCTATTGGATGCACAAGATTGGTTAAAAACCCTAATTGGACAAAAGTTAGCCTAGGGAGGACGAAAATGACCTAATTGTTCATCCAATGACACAAAAACACCTATTGGATGCACAAGATTGGTTAGAAACCCTAATTGGACATGATTAAGTTTAGGGAGGACGAAAATGACCTAAATGTTCATCCAATGACACAAAACACCTATTGGATGCACAAGATTGGTTAGAAACCCTAATTGGACAAGATTAAGTGTAGGGAGGACGAAAAGGACCTAAATGTTCATCCAATGACACAAAAACACCTATTGGATGCACAAGATTGGTTAAAAACCCTAATTGGACAATAATTAGCCTAGGGAGGACGAAAATGACCTAATTGTTAATCCAATGACACAAAAACACCTATTGGATGCACAAGATTGGTTAGAAACCCATATTGGACAAGATTAAGTGTAGGGATGATGAAAAGGACCTTTATATTCATCCAATGACACAAAAACACCTATTGGATGCACAAGATTGGTTAAAAACCCTAATTGGACAACATTAAGTGTAGGGAGGACGAAAATGACCTAAATGTTCATCCAATGACACGAAACACCTATTGGATGCACAAGATTGGTTAGAAACCCTAATTGGACAAGATTAAGTGTAGGGAGGACGAAAATGACCTAAATGTTCATCCAATGACACAAAACAACTATTGGATGAACAAGATTGGTTAAAAATCCTAATTGGACAAGAATAAGCCTAGGGAGGACGAAAATGACCTAATTGTTCATCCAATGACACAAAAATACCTATTGGATGCACAAGATTGGTTAGAAACCCTAATTGGACAAGATTAAGTTTAGGGAGGACGAAAATGACCTAAATGTTCATCCAATGACACAAAACACCTATTGGATGCACAAGATTGGTTAAAAACCCTAATTGGATAAGAATTAGCCTAGGGAGGACGAAAATGACCTAAATGTTCATCCAATGACACAAAACACCTATTGGATGCACAAGATTTGTTAAAAACCCTAATTGGACAAGAATTATCCTAGGGAGGACGAAAATGACCTAATTGTTCATCCAATGACACAAAAACACCAATTGGATGTACAAGATTGGTTAGAAACCCTAATTGGACAAGATAAAGTGTAGGGAGAGAGAATATGACCTAAATATTCATCCAATGACACAAAACACCTATTGGATGCACAAGATTGGTTAAAAACCCTAATTGGACAAGATTAAGTGTAGGGAGGACGAAAATGACCTAGATGTTCATCCAATGACACAAAACACCTATTGGATGCACAAGATTGGTTAAAAACCCTAATTGGACAAGAATTAGCCTAGGGAGGACGAAAATGACCTAATTGTTAGTCCAATGACACAAAAACACCTATTGGATGCACAAGATTGGTTAGAAACGCTAATTGGACAACATTAGGTGTAGGGATGACGAAAATGACCTGAATATTCATCCAATGACACAAAAACACCTATTGGATGCACAAGATTGGTTAAAAACCCTAATTGGACAACATTAAGTGTAGGGAGGACGAAAATGACCTAAATGTTCATCCAATGACACAAAAACACCTATTGGATGCACAAGATTGGTTAGAAACCCTAATTGGACAAGATTAAGTATAGGAGGACGAAAATGACCTAAATGTTCGTCCAATGACACAAAACACCTATTGGATGCACAAGATTGGTTAAAAACACTAATTGGACAACAATTAGCCTAGGGAGGACGAAAATGACCTAATTGTTCATCCAATAACACAAAAACACCTATTGGATTCACAAGATTGGTTAGAAACCATAATTGGACAAGATTAAATTTAGGGAAGACGAAATTGACCTAAATGTTCATCCAATGAAACAAAAAACCTATTGGATGCACAAGATTGGTTAAAAACCCTAATTGAACAAGAATTAGCCTAAGGAGGACGAAAATGGCCTAATTATTAATCCAGTGACACAAAAATACCTATTGGATGCACAAGATTGGTTAGAAACCCTAATTGGAGAAGATTAAGTTTAGGGAGGACGAAAATGACCTAAATGTTCATCCAATGACACAATATTACTATTGGATGCACAAGATTGGTTAAAAACCCTAATTGGACAAGAATAAGCCGAGGGAGGACGAAAATGACCTAATTGTTCATCCAGTGACACAAAGACACCTATTGGATGCACAAGATTAGTTAGAAACCCCAATTTGGCACGAATAAGCCTAGGAAAACGAAAATGACCTAATTGTTCATCCAATGACACAAAACAACTATTGGATGCACAAGATTGGTTAAAAACCCTAAATGGAATAGAATAAGCCTAAGGAGCACGAAAATGACCTAATTGTTCATCCAGTGACACAAACACACCTATTGGATGCACAAGATTGGTTAGAAACCCCAATTTGACACGAATAAGCCTAGGAAAACGAAAATGACCTAATTGTTCACCCAATGACACAAACGCAACTATTGGATGCACAAGATTGGTTAAAAACCCTAATTGGACAAGCATAAGCCTAGGGATGATGAAAATGACCTAAATGTACATCCAAAGATACAAAAACACCTATTGGATGCACAAGATTGGTTAGAAACCCTAATTGGACAAGATTAAGTGTAGGGAGGACGAAAAGGACCTAAATGTTCATCCAATGACACAACAACACCTATTGGATGCACAAGATTTGGTTAAAAACCCTAATTGGACAATAATTAGCCTAGGGAGGACGAAAATGACCTAATTGTTAATCCAATGACACAAATCACCTATTGGATGCACAAGATTGGTTAAAAACCCTAATTGGACAAGAATTAGCCTAGGGAAGACAAAAATGACCTAATTGTTCATCCAATAACACGAAAACACCTATTGGATTCACAAGATTGGTTAGAAACCCCAATTGGACAAGATTAAATTTAGGGAAGACGAAATTGACCTAAATGTTCATCCAATGAAACAAAAAACCTATTGGATGCACAAGATTGGTTAAAAACCCTAATTGGACAAGAATTAGCCTAGGGAGGACGAAAATGGCCTAATTGTTCATCCAATGACACAAAAACACCTATTGGATGCACAAGATTGGTTAGAAACCCTAATTGGACATGATTAAGTTGAGGGAGGACGAAAATGACCTAAATGTTCATCCAATGACACAAAACACCTATTGGATGCACAAGATTGTTTAGAAACCATAATTGGACAAGATTAAGTGTAGGGAGGACGAAAAGGACCTAAATGTTCATCCAATGACACAAAAACACCTATTGGATGCACAAGATTGGTTAAAAACCCTAATTGGACAAGAATTAGCCTAGGGAGGACGAAAATGACCTAATTGTTAATCCAATGACACAAAAACACCTATTGGATGCATAAGATTGGTTGGAAACCCTAATTGGACAAGATTAGGTGTAGGGATGACGAAAATGACCTAAATATTCATCCAATGACACAAAAACACCTATTGGATGCACAAGATTGGTTAAAAACCCTAATTGGACAACATTAAGTGTAGGGAGGACGAAAATGGCCTAAATGTTCATCCAATGACACAAAAACACCTATTGGATGCACAAGATTGGTTAGAAACCCTAATTGGACAAGATTAAGTATAGGAGGACGAAAATGACCTAAATGTTCATCCAATGACACAAAACACCTATTGGATGCACAAGATTGGTTAGAAACCCTAATTGGACAAGATTAAGTTTACGGAGGTCGAAATTGACCTAAATGTTCATCCAATGACACAAAAAACCTATTGGATGCACAAGATTGGTTAAACACCCTAATTGGACAAGAATTAGCCTAGGGAGAACGAAAATGACCTAATTGTTCATCCAATGACACAAAAACACCTATTGGATGCACAAGATTGGTTAGAAACCCTAATTGGACAATATTAAGTATAGGAGGACGAAAATGACCTAAATGTTCATCCAATAACACAAAACACCTATTGGATGCACACGATTGGTTAGAAACCCTAATTGGACAAGATTAAGTGTAGGGTGGACGAAAAGGACCTAAATGTTCATCCAATGACACAACAACACCTATTGGACGCACAAGATTTGGTTAAAAACCCTAATTGGACAATAATTAGCCTAGGGAGGACGAAAATGACCTAATTGTTCATCCAATGACACAAAAATACCTATTGGAAGCACAAGATTGGTTAGAAACCCTAATTGGACAAGATTAAGTTTACAGAGGTCGAAATTGACCTAAATGTTCATCCAATGACACAAAAAACCTATTGGATGCACAAGATTGGTTAAACACCCTAATTGGACAAGAATTAGCCTAGGGAGAACGAAAATGACCTAATTGTTCATCCAATGACACAAAAACACCTATTGGATGCACAAGATTAGTTAGAAACCCTAATTGGAAAAGATTAAGTGTAGGGAGGACGAAAATGACCTAGATGTTCATCCAATGACACAAAATACCTATTGGATGCACAAGATTGGTTAAAAACCCTAATTGGACAAGAGTTAGCCTCGGGAGAACGAAAATGACCTAATTGTTCATCCAATGACACAAAAACACCTATTTGATGCACAAGATTGGTTAGAAACCCTAATTGGACATGATTAAGTTGAGGGAGGACGAAAATGACCTAAATGTTCATCCAATGACACAAAAAACCTATTGGATGCACAAGATTGGTTAAACACCCTAATTGGACAAGTATTAGCCTAGGGAGGACGAAAATGACCTAATTGTTAATCCAATGAGACAAAAACACCTATTGGTTGCACAAGATTGGTTAGAAACCCTACTTGGAGAAGATTAAGTTTTGGGAGGACGAAAATGACCTAAATGTTCATCCAATGACACAATATAACTATTGGATGCACAAGATTGGTTAAAAACCCTAATTGGACAAGAATAAGCCGAGGGAGGACGAAAATGACCTAATTGTTCATCCAGTGACACAAACACACCTATTGGATGCACAAGATTAGTTAGAAACCCTAATTGGAAAAGATTAAGTGTAGGGAGGACGAAAATGACCTAGATGTTCATCCAATGACACAAAATACCTATTGGATGCACAAGATTGGTTAAAAACCCTAATTGGACAAGAGTTAGCCTCGGGAGGACGAAAATGACCTAATTGTTCATCCAATGACACAAAAACACCTATTGGATGCACAAGATTGGTTAGAAACCCTAATTGGACATGATTAAGTTGAGGGAGGACGAAAATGACCTAAATGTTCATCCAATGACACAAAAAACCTATTGGATGCACAAGATTGGTTAAACACCCTAATTGGACAAGTATTAGCCTAGGGAGGACGAAAATGACCTAATTGTTAATCCAATAACACAAAAACACCTATTGGATGCACAAGATTGGTTAGAAACCCTACTTGGAGAAGATTAAGTTTTGGGAGGACGAAAATGACCTAAATGTTCATCCAATGACACAATATAACTATTGGATGCACAAGATTGGTTAAAAACCCTAATTGGACAAGAATAAGCCGAGGGAGGACGAAAATGACCTAATTGTTCATCCAGTGACACAAACACACCTCTTGGATGCACAAGATTGGTTAGAAACCCCAATTTGGCACGAATAAGCCTAGGAAAACGAAAATGACCTAATTGTTCATCCAATGACACAAAACAACTATTGGATGCACAAGATTGGTTAAAAACCCTAATTGGAAAAGAATAAGCCTAAGGAGCACGAAAATGACCTAATTGTTCATCCAGTGACACAAACACACCTATTGGATGCACAAGATTGGTTAGAAACCCCAATTTGACATGAATAAGCCTAGGAAAACGAAAATGACCTAATTGTTCACCCAATGACACAAACGCAACTATTGGATGCACAAGATTGGTTAAAAACCCTAATTGGACAAGCATAAGCCTAGGGATGATGAAAATGACCTAAATGTTCATCCAAAGATACAAAAACACCTATTGGATGCACAAGATTGGTTAGAAACCCTAATTGGACAAGATTATGTTTAGGGAGGTTGAAAATGACCTAAATATTCATCCAATGACACAAAAACACCTATTGGATGCACAAGATTGGTTAAAAACCCTAATTGAACAAGAATAAGCCTAGGGAGGTTGAAAATGACCTAATTGTTCATCCAATCATACCAAACACCTATTGGATGCACAAGATTGGTTAAAAACGCTAATTGGACAAGATTAAGTGTAGGGAGGACGAAAATGACCTAGATGTTCATCCAATGACACAAAATACCTATTGGATGCACAAGATTGGTTAAAAACCCTAATTGGACAAGAGTTAGCCTAGGGAGGACGAAAATGACCTAATTGTTCATCCAATGACACAAAAACACCTATTGGATGCACAAGATTGGTTAGAAACCCTAATTGGACATGATTAAGTTTAGGGAGGACGAAAATGACCTAAATGTTCATCCAATGACACAAAACACCTATTGGATGCACAAGATTGGTTAGAAACCCTAATTGGACAAGATTAAGTGTAGGGAGGACGAAAAGGACCTAAATGTTCATCCAATGACACAAAAACACCTATTGGATGCACAAGATTGGTTAAAAACCCTAATTGGACAATAATTAGCCTAGGGAGGACGAAAATGACCTAATTGTTAATCCAATGACACAAAAACACCTATTGGATGCACAAGATTGGTTAGAAAGCCATACTGGACAAGATTAAGTGTAGGGATGATGAAAAGGACCTTAATATTCATCCAATGACACAAAAACACCTATTGGATGCACAAGATTGGTTAAAAACCCTAATTGGACAACATTAAGTGTAGGGAGGACGAAAATGACCTAAATGTTCATCCAATGACACGAAACACCTATTGGATGCACAAGATTGGTTAGAAACCCAAATTGGACAAGATTAAGTGTAGGGAGGACGAAAATGACCTAAATGTTCATCCAATGACACAAAACAACTATTGGATGAACAACATTGGTTAAAAATCCTAATTGGACAAGAATAAGCCTAGGGAGGACGAAAATGACCTAATTGTTCATCCAATGATACAAAAATACCTATTGGATGCACAAGATTGGTTAGAAACCCTAATTGGACAAGATTAAGTTTAGGGAGGACGAAAATGACCTAAATGTGGACTACATTAAGTGTAGGGAGGACGAAAATGACCTAATTGTTCATCCAATGACACAAAAACACCTATTGGACGCACAAGATTGGTTAGAAACCCTAATTGGTGGACGTGATTAAGTTTAGGGAGGACGAAAATGACCTAAATGTTCATCTAATGACACAAAACACCTATTGGATGCACAAGATTGGTTAAAAACCCTAATTGGGCAAGAATTAGCCTAGGGAGGACGAAAATGACCTAATTGTTAATCCCATGACTCAAAAACACCTATTGGATGCACAAGATTGGTTAGAAACCCTTATTGGACAAGATTAAGTGTAGGGATGACGAAAATGACCTTAATATTCATCCAATGACACAGAAACACCTATTGGATGCACAAGATTGGTTAAAAACCCTAATTGGACAACATATAGTGTAGGGAGGACGAAACTGACCTAAATGTTCATCTAATGACACAAAAACACCTATTGGATTCACAAGATTGGTTAGAAACCCTAATTGGACAAGATTAAGTGTAGGGAGGACGAAAACGACCTAAATGTTCATCCAATGACACAAAAACACCTATTGGATGCACAAGATTGGTTAAAAACCCTAATTGGGCAAGAATTAGCCTAGGGAGGACGAAAATGACCTAATTGTTAATCCAATGACACAAAAACACCTATTGGATGCACAAGATTGGTTAGAAACCCTTATTGGACAAGATTAAGTGTAGGGAGGACGAAAATGACCTAAATGTTCATCTAGTGACACAAAAACACCTATTGGATTCACAAGATTGGTTAGAAGCCCTAATTGGACAAGATTAAGTGTAGGGAGGACGAAAATGACCTAGATGTTCATCCAATGACACAAAACACCTATTGGATGCACAAGATTGGTTAAAAACCCTAATTGGACAAGAGTTAGCCTAGGGAGGACGAAAATGACCTAAATGTTCATCCAATGACACAAAAAACACCTATTGGATTCACAAGATTGGTTAGAAACCCCAATTGGACAAGATTAAATTTAGGGAAGACGAAATTGACCTAAATGTTCATCCAATGAAACAAAAAACCTATTGGATGCACAAGATTGGTTAAAAACCCTAATTGGAAAAGAATTAGCCTAGGGAGGACGAAAATGGCCTAATTGTTCATCCAATGACACAAAAATACCTATTGGATGCACAAGATTGGTTAGAAACCCTAATTGGACAAGATTAAGTTTAGGGAGGACGAAAATGACCTAAATGTTCATCCAATTGCACAAAACACCTATTGGATGCACAAGATTGGTTAAAAACCCTAATTGGACAAGAATTAGCCTAGGGAGGACGAAAATGACCTAATTGTTCATCCAACGACACAAAACACCTATTGAATGCACAAGATTGGTTAGAAACCCTAATTGGACAAGATTAACAGTAGGGAGGACGAAAATGACCTAAATGTTCATCCAATGACACAAAACAACTATTGGATGAACAAGATTGGTTAAAAATCCCAATTGGACAAGAATAAGCCTAGGGAGGACGAAAATGACCTAATTGTTCATCCAGTGACACAAACACACCTATTGGATGCACAAGATTGGTTAAAAACCCTAATTGGACAAGCATAAACCTAGGGAGGATGAAAATGACCTAAATGTTCATCCAAAGACATAAAAACACCTATTCGATGCACAAGATTGGTTAGAAACCCTAATTGGACAAGATTAAGCTTAGGGAGGATGAAAATGACCTAATTGTTCATCCAATGACACAAACACACCTATTGGATGCCCAAGATTGGTTAGAAACCCTAATTGGACAAGAATAAGCCTTGGGAGGACGAAAATGACCTAATTGTTCATCCAGTGACACAAACACACCTATTGGATGCACAAGATTGGTTAGAAACCCCAATTTGACACGAATAAGCCTAGTAAGACGAAAATGACCTAATTGTTCATCCAATGACACAAACGCAACTATTGAATGCACAAGATTGGTTAAAAACCCTAATTGGACAAGCATAAGCCTAGGGAGGATGAAAATGACCTAAATGTTCATCCAAAGACACAAAAACACCTATTGGATGCACAAGATTGGTTAGAAACCCTAATTGGACAAGATTAAGTTTAAGGATGATGAAAATGACCTAAATGTTCATCCAATGACATAAAACACCTATTGGATGCACAAGATTAGTTAAAAACCCTAATTGGTAAAGATTAAGTGTAGGGAGGACGAAAATGACCTAAATTTTCATCGAATGACACAAAAACACCTATTGGATGCACAAGATTGGTTAAAAACCCTAATTGGACAAGACGTAGCCTAGGGAGGACGAAAATGACCTAATTGTTCATCCAATAACACAAAAACACCTATTGGATGCACAAGATTGGTTAGAAACCCTAATTGGACATGATTAAGTGTAAGGAGGACGAAAATGAACTAAATGTTCATCCAATGACACAAAACACCTATTGGATGAACAAGATTGGTTAAAAATGCTAATTGGAAAAGAATAAGCCTAGGGAGGACGAAAATGACCTAATTGTTCATCCAATGACACAAAAATACCTATTGGATGCACAAGATTGGTTAGAAACCCTAATTGGACAAGATTAAGTTTATGGAGGACGAAAATGACCTAAAAGTGGACTACATTAAGTGTAGGGAGAACGAAAATGACCTAATTGTTCATCCAATGACACAAAAACACCTATTGGATGCACAAGATTGGTTAGAAACCCTAATTGGACAAGATTAAGTGTAGGGAGGACGAAAATGACCTAGATGTTCATCCAATGACACAAAACACCTATTGGATGCACAAGATTGGTTAAAAACCCTAATTGGATAAGAGGTAGCCTAGGGAGGACGAAAATGACCTAAATGTTCATCCAATGACACAAAACAACTATTGGATGCACAAGATTGGTTAAAAACCCTAATTGGACAAGAATTAGCCTAGGGAAGACGAAAATGACCTAATTGTTCATCCAATAACACAAAAAACACCTATTGGATTCACAAGATTGGTTAGAAACCCCAATTGGACAAGATTAAATTTAGGGAAGACGAAATTGACCTAAATGTTCATCCAATGAAACAAAAAACCTATTGGATGCACAAGATTGGTTAAAAACCCTAATTGGAAAAGAATTAGCCTAGGGAGGACGAAAATGGCCTAATTGTTCATCCAATGACACAAAAATACCTATTGGATGCACAAGATTGGTTAGAAACCCTAATTGGACAAGATTAAGTTTAGGGAGGACGAAAATGACCTAAATGTTCATCCAATTGCACAAAACACCTATTGGATGCACAAGATTGGTTAAAAACCCTAATTGGACAAGAATTAGCCTAGGGAGGACGAAAATGACCTAATTGTTCATCCAATGACACAAAACACCTATTGAATGCACAAGATTGGTTAGAAACCCTAATTGGACAAGATTAAGTGTAGGGAGGACGAAAATGACTAAATGTTCATCCAATGACACAAAACAACTATTGGATGAACAAGATTGGTTAAAAATCCTAATTGGACAAGAATAAGCCTAGGGAGGACGAAAATGACCTAATTGTTCATCCAGTGACACAAACACACCTATTGGATGCACAAGATTGGTTAGAAACCCCAATTTGACACGAATAAGCCTAGGAAGACGAAAATGACCTAATTTTTCATCCAATGACACAAACGCAACTATTGAATGCACAAGAGTGGTTAAAAACCCTAATTGGACAAGCATAAACCTAGGGAGGATGAAAATGACCTAAATGGTCATCCAAAGACACAAAAACACCTATTCGATGCACAAGATTGGTTAGAAACCCTAATTGGACAAGATTAAGCTTAGGGAGGATGAAAATGACCTAATTGTTCATCCAATGACACAAACACACCTATTGGATGCACAAGATTGGTTAGAAACCCTAATTGGACAAGAATAAGCCTAGGGAGGACGAAAATGACCTAATTGTTCATCCAATGACACAAAAACACCTATTGGATGCACAAGATTGGTTAGAAACCCTAATTGGACAAGATTAAGTGTAGGGAGGACGAAAATGACCTAGATGTTCATCCAATGACACAAAACACCTATTGGATGCACAAGATTGGTTAAAAACCCTAATTGGACAAGAGGTAGCCTAGGGAGGACGAAAATGACCTAAATGTTCATCCAATGACACAAAACAACTATTGGATGCACAAGATTGGTTAAAAACCCTAATTGGACAAGAATTAGCCTAGGGAAGACGAAAATGACCTAATTGTTCATCCAATAACACAAAAAACACCTATTGGATTCACAAGATTGGTTAGAAACCCCAATTGGACAAGATTAAATTTAGGGAAGACGAAATTGACCTAAATGTTCATCCAATGAAACAAAAAACCTATTGGATGCACAAGATTGGTTAAAAACCCTAATTGGAAAAGAATTAGCCTAGGGAGGAAAAAAATGGCCTAATTGTTCATCCAATGACACAAAAATACCTATTGGATGCACAAGATTGGTTAGAAACCCTAATTGGACAAGATTAAGTTTAGGGAGGACGAAAATGACCTAAATGTTCATCCAATTGCACAAAACACCTATTGGATGCACAAGATTGGTTAAAAACCCTAATTGGACAAGAATTAGCCTAGGGAGGACGAAAATGACCTAATTGTTCATCCAACGACACAAAACACCTATTGAATGCACAAGATTGGTTAGAAACCCTAATTGGACAAGATTAACAGTAGGGAGGACGAAAATGACCTAAATGTTCATCCAATGACACAAAACAACTATTGGATGAACAAGATTGGTTAAAAATCCCAATTGGACAAGAATAAGCCTAGGGAGGACGAAAATGACCTAATTGTTCATCCAGTGACACAAACACACCTATTGGATGCACAAGATTGGTTAAAAACCCTAATTGGACAAGCATAAACCTAGGGAGGATGAAAATGACCTAAATGTTCATCCAAAGACATAAAAACACATATTCGATGCACAAGATTGGTTAGAAACCCTAATTGGACAAGATTAAGCTTAGGGAGGATGAAAATGACCTAATTGTTCATCCAATGACACAAACACACCTATTGGATGCCCAAGATTGGTTAGAAACCCTAATTGGACAAGAATAAGCCTTGGGAGGACGAAAATGACCTAATTGTTCATCCAGTGACACAAACACACCTATTGGATGCACAAGATTGGTTAGAAACCCCAATTTGACACGAATAAGCCTAGTAAGACGAAAATGACCTAATTGTTCATCCAATGACACAAACGCAACTATTGAATGCACAAGATTGGTTAAAAACCCTAATTGGACAAGCATAA
>JBBPBS010000546.1:445440-458548 GCA_037974835.1 Cicer judaicum | reverse complement strand
ATTGGATGCACAAGATTGGTTAAAAACCCTAATTGGTAAAGATTAAGTGTAGGGAGGACGAAAATGACCTAAATTTTCATCCAATGACACAAAAACACCTATTGGATGCACAAGATTGGTTAAATACCCTAATTGGACAAGACGTAGCCTAGGGAGGACGAAAATGACCTAATTGTTCATCCAATGACACAAAAACACCTATTGGATGCACAAGATTGGTTAGAAACCCTAATTGGACATGATTAAGTTTAGGGAGGACGAAAACGACCTAAATGTTCATCCAATGACACAAAAACACCTATTGGATGCACAAGATTGGTTAAACACCCTAATTGGACAAGAATTAGCCTAGGGAAGACGAAAATGACCTAATTGTTCATCCAATAGCACAAAAAACACCTATTGGATTCACAAGATTGGTTAGAAACCCTAATTGGTGGACGTGATTAAGTTTAGGGAGGACAAAAATGACCTAAATGTTCATCCAATGACACAAAACACCTATTGGATGCACAAGATTGATTAAAAATCTTAATTGGGCAAATATTAGCCTAGGGAGGACGAAAATGACCTAATTGTTAATCCAATGACACAAAAACACCTATTGGATGCACAAGATTGGTTAGAAACCCTTATTGGACAAGATTAAGTGTAGGGATGACGAAAATGACCTAAATATTCATCCAATGACACATAAACACCTATTGGATGCACAAGATTGGTTAAAAACCCTAATTGGACAACATTTAGTGTAGGGAGGACGAAAATGACCTAAATGTTCATCTAATGACACAAAACCACCTATTGGATTCACAAGATTGGTTAGAAACCCTAATTGGACAAGATTAAGTGTAGGGAGGACGAAAACGACCTAAATGTTCATCCAATGACACAAAAACACCTATCGGATGCACAAGATTGGTTAAAAACCCTAATTGGGCAAGAATTAGCCTAGGGAGGACGAAAATGACCTAATTGTTAATCCAATGACACAAAAACACCTATTGGATGCACAAGATTGGTTAGAAACCCGTATTGGACAAGATTAAGTGTAGGGATGACGAAAATGACCTAAATATTCATCCAATAACACAAAAAACACCTATTGGATTCACAAGATTGGTTAGGAACCCCAATTGGACAAGATTAAATTTAGGGAAGACGAAATTGACCTAAATGTTCATCCAATGAAACAAAAAACCTATTGGATGCACAAGCTTGGTTAAAAACCCTAATTGGAAAAGAATTAGCCTAGGGAGGACAAAAATGGCCTAATTGTTCATCCAATGACACAAAAATACCTATTGGATGCACAAGATTGGTTAGAAACCCTAATTGGACAAGATTAAGTTTAGGGAGGACGAAAATGACTAAATGTTCATCCAATGACACAAAACAACTATTGGATGAACAAGATTGGTTAAAAATCCTAATTGGACAAGAATAAGCCTAGGGAGGACGAAAATGACCTAATTGTTCATCCAGTGACACAAACACACCTATTGGATGCACAAGATTGGTTAGAAACCCCAATTTGACACGAATAAGCCTAGGAAGACGAAAATGACCTAATTTTTCATCCAATGACACAAACGCAACTATTGAATGCACAAGAGTGGTTAAAAACCCTAATTGGACAAGCATAAACCTAGGGAGGATGAAAATGACCTAAATGGTCATCCAAAGACACAAAAACACCTATTCGATGCACAAGATTGGTTAGAAACCCTAATTGGACAAGATTAAGCTTAGGGAGGATGAAAATGACCTAATTGTTCATCCAATGACACAAACACACCTATTGGATGCACAAGATTGGTTAGAAACCCTAATTGGACAAGAATAAGCCTAGGGAGGACGAAAATGACCTAATTGTTCATCCAATGACACAAAAACACCTATTGGATGCACAAGATTGGTTAGAAACCCTAATTGGACAAGCATAAGCCTAGGGAGGACGAAAATGACCTAAATGTTCATCCGATGACACAAAAACACCTATTGGATGCAAAAGATTGGTTAAAAACCCTAATTGGACAAGAATTAGCCTAGGGAGGATGAAAATGACCTAATTGTTCATCCAATTACACAAAACACCTATTGGATGCACAAGATTGGTTAAAAAACCCCTAATTGGACAAGAATTAGCCTAGGGACGACGTAAATGACGTAATTTTTTAGCCAATGACACAAAAACACCTATTGGATGCACAAGATTGGTTAGAAACCCTAATTGGACAAGATTAAGTGTAGGGATGACGAAAATGACCTAAATGTTCATCCAATGACACAAAAACACCTATTGGATGCACAAGATTGGTTAAAAACCCTAATTGGACAACATTAAGTGTAGGGAGGACGAAAATGACCTAAATGTTCATCTAATGACACAAAAACACCTATTGGATGCACAAGATTGGTTAAAAACCCTAATTGGGCAAGAATTAGCCTAGGGAGGACGAAAATGACCTAATTGTTAATCCAATGACACAAAAACACCTATTGGATGCACAAGATTGGTTAAAAACCCTAATTGGGCAAGAATTAGCCTAGGGAGGACGAAAATGACCTAATTGTTAATCCAATGACACAAAAACACCTATTGGATGCACAAGATTGGTTAGAAACCCTTATTGGACAAGATTAAGTGTAGGGAGGACGAAAATGACCTAAATATTCATCCAATGACACAAAAACACCTATTGGATGCACAAGATTGGTTAAAAACCCTAATTGGACAACATTAAGTGTAGGGAGGACGAAAATGACCTAAATGTTCATCTAATGACACAAAAACACCTATTGGATTCACAAGATTGGTTAGAAACCCTAATTGGACAAGATTAAGTGTGGGGAGGACGAAAATGACCTAGATGTTCATCCAATGACACAAACCACCTATTGGATGCACAAGATTGGTTAAAAACCCTAATTGGGCAAGAATTAGCCTAGGGAGGACGAAAATGACCTAATTGTTAATCCAATGACACAAAAACACCTATTGGATGCACAAGATTGGTTAGAAACCCTTATTGGACAAGATTAAGTGTAGGGATGACGAAAATGACCTAAATATTCATCCAATGACACAAAAACACCTATTGGATGCACAAGATTGGTTAAAAACCCTAATTGGACAACATTAAGTGTAGGGAGGACGAAAATGACCTAAATGTTCATCTAATGACACAAAAACACCTATTGGATTCACAAGATTGGTTAGAAACCCTAATTGGACAAGATTAAGTGTAGGGAGGACGAAAATGACCTAGATGTTCATCCAATGACACAAACCACCTATTGGATGCACAAGATTGGTTAAAAACCCTAATTGGACAAGAGTTAGCCTAGGGAGGACGAAAATGACCTAAATGTTCATCCAATGACACAAAAACACCTATTGGACGCACAAGATTGGTTAGAAACCCTAATTGGTGGACGTGATTAAGTTTAGGGAGGACGAAAATGACCTAAATGTTCATCCAATGACACAAAACACCTATTGGATGCACAAGATTGGTTAAAAACCCTAATTGGGCAAGAATTAGCCTAGGGAGGACGAAAATGACCTAATTGTTAATCCAATGACACAAAAACACCTATTGGATGCACAAGATTGGTTAGAAACCCTTATTGGACAAGATTAAGTGTAGGGATGACGAAAATGACCTAAATATTCATCCAATGACACAAAAACACCTATTGGATGCACAAGATTGGTTAAAAACCCTAATTGGACAACATTAAGTGTAGGGAGGACGAAAATGACCTAAATATTCATCCAATAACACAAAAAACACCTATCGGATTCACAAGATTGGTTAGGAACCCCAATTGGACAAGATTAAATTTAGGGAAGACGAAATTGACCTAAATGTTCATCCAATGAAACAAAAAACCTATTGGATGCACAAGCTTGGTTAAAAACCCTAATTGGAAAAGAATTAGCCTAGGGAGGACAAAAATGGCCTAATTGTTCATCCAATGACACAAAAATACCTATTGGATGCACAAGATTGGTTAGAAACCCTAATTGGACAAGATTAAATTTAGGGAGGACGAAAATGACTAAATGTTCATCCAATGACACAAAACAACTATTGGATGAACAAGATTGGTTAAAAATCCTAATTGGACAAGAATAAGCCTAGGGAGGACGAAAATGACCTAATTGTTCATCCAGTGACACAAACACACCTATTGGATGCACAAGATTGGTTAGAAACCCCAATTTGACACGAATAAGCCTAGGAAGACGAAAATGACCTAATTGTTCATCCAATGACACAAACGCAACTATTGAATGCACAAGAGTGGTTAAAAACCCTAATTGGACAAGCATAAACCTAGGGAGGATGAAAATGACCTAAATGTTCATCCAAAGACACAAAAACACCTATTCGATGCACAAGATTGGTTAGAAACCCTAATTGGACAAGATTAAGCTTAGGGAGGATGAAAATGACCTAATTGTTCATCCAATGACACAAACACACCTATTGGATGCACAAGATTGGTTAGAAACCCTAATTGGACAAGAATAAGCCTATGGAGGACGAAAATAACCTAATTGTTCATCCAATGACACAAACGCAACTATTGGATGCACAACATTGGTTAGAAACCCTAATTGGACAAGCATAAGTCTAGGGAGGATGAAAATGACCTTAATGTTCATCCAATGACACAAAAACACCTATTGGATGCACAAGATTGGTTAGAAATCCTATTTGGACAAGATTAAGTTTAGGGAGGACGAAAATGACCTAAATGTTCATCCAATGACACAAAACACCTATTGGATGCACAAGATTGGTTAAAAACCCTAATTGGTAAAGATTAAGTGTAGGGAGGACGAAAATGACCTAAATTTTCATCCAATGACACAAAAACACCTATTGGATGCACAAGATTGGTTAAATACCCTAATTGGACAAGACGTAGCCTAGGGAGGACGAAAATGACCTAATTGTTCATCCAATGACACAAAAACACCTATTGGATGCACAAGATTGGTTAGAAACCCTATTTGGACATGATTAAGTTTAGGGAGGACGAAAACGACCTAAATGTTCATCCAATGACACAAAAACACCTATTGGATGCACAAGATTGGTTAAACACCCTAATTGGACAAGAATTAGCCTAGGGAAGACGAAAATGACCTAATTGTTCATCCAATAGCACAAAAAACACCTATTGGATTCACAAGATTGGTTAGAAACCCTAATTGGTGGACGTGATTAAGTTTAGGGAGGACAAAAATGACCTAAATGTTCATCCAATGACACAAAACACCTATGGGATGCACAAGATTGATTAAAAATCTTAATTGGGCAAGAATTAGCCTAGGGAGGACGAAAATGACCTAATTGTTAATCCAATGACACAAAAACACCTATTGGATGCACAAGATTGGTTAGAAACCCTTATTGGACAAGATTAAGTGTAGGGATGACGAAAATGACCTAAATATTCATCCAATGACACATAAACACCTATTGGATGCACAAGATTGGTTAAAAACCCTAATTGGACAACATTTAGTGTAGGGAGGACGAAAATGACCTAAATGTTCATCTAATGACACAAAAACACCTATTGGATTCACAAGATTGGTTAGAAACCCTAATTGGACAAGATTAAGTGTAGGGAGGACGAAAACGACCTAAATGTTCATCCAATGACACAAAAACACCTATCGGATGCACAAGATTGGTTAAAAACCCTAATTGGGCAAGAATTAGCCTAGGGAGGACGAAAATGACCTAATTGTTAATCCAATGACACAAAAACACCTATTGGATGCACAAGATTGGTTAGAAGACCTTATTGGACGAGATTAAGTGTAGGGATGACGAAAATGACCTAAATATTCATCCAATGACACAAAAACACCTATTGGATGCACAAGATTGGTTAAAAACCCTAATTGGACAACATTAAGTGTAGGGAGGACGAAAATGACCTAAATGTTCATCTAATGACACAAAAACACCTATTGGATTCACAAAATTGGTTAGAAACCCTAATTGGACAAGATTAAGTGTAGGGAGGACGAAAATGACATAGATGTTCATCCAATGACACAAACCACCTATTGGATGCACAAGATTGGTTAAAAACCCTAATTGGACAAGAGTTAGCCTAGGGAGGACGAAAATGACTTAAATGTTCATCCAATGACACAAAAACACCTATTGGACGCACAAGATTGGTTAGAAACCCTAATTGGTGGACGTGATTAAGTTTAGGGAGGACGAAAATGACCTAAATGTTCATCCAATGACACAAAACACCTATTGGATGCACAAGATTGGTTAAAAACCCTAATTGGGCAAGAATTAGCCTAGGGAGGACGAAAATGACCTAATTGTTAATCCAATGACACAAAAACACCTATTGGATGCACAAGATTGGTTAGAAACCCTTATTGGACAAGATTAAGTGTAGGGATGACGAAAATGACCTAAATATTCATCCAATGACACAAAAACACCTATTGGATTCACAAGATTGGTTAAAAACCCTAATTGGACAACATTAAGTGTAGGGAGGACGAAAATGACCTAAATGTTCATCTAATGACACAAAAACACCTATTGGATTCACAAGATTGGTGTGAAACCCTAATTGGACAAGATTAAGTGTAGGGAGGACGAAAATGACCTAGATGTTCATCCAATGACACAAACCACGTATTGGATGCACAAGATTGGTTAAAAACCCTAATTGGACAAGAGTTAGCCTAGGGAGGACGAAAATGACCTAAATGTTCATCCAATAACACAAAAACACCTATTGGACGCACAAGATTGGTTAGAAACCCTAATTGGTGGACGTGATTAAGTTTAGGGAGGACGAAAATGACCTAAATGTTCATCCAATGACACAAAACACCTATTGGATGCACAAGATTGGTTAAAAACCCTAATTGGGCAAGAATTAGCCTAGGGAGGACGAAAATGACCTAATTGTTAATCCAATGACACAAAAACACCTATTGGATGCACAAGATTGGTTAGAAACCCTTATTGGACAAGATTAAGTGTAGGGATGACGAAAATGACCTAAATATTCATCCAATGACACAGAAACACCTATTGGATGCACAAGATTGGTTAAAAACCCTAATTGGACAACATTTAGTGTAGGGAGGACGAAAATGACCTAAATGTTCATCTAATGACACAAAAACACCTATTGGATTCACAAGATTTGTTAAAAACCCTAATTGGACAACATTTAGTGTAGGGAGGACGAAAACGACCTAAATGTTCATCCAATGACACAAAAACACCTATTGGATGCACAAGATTGGTTAAAAACCCTAATTGGGCAAGAATTAGCCTAGGGAGGACGAAAATGGCCTAATTGTTAATCCAATGACACAAAAACACCTATTGGATGCACAAGATTGGTTAAAAACCCTAATTGGGCAAGAATTAGCCTAGGGAGGACGAAAATGACCTAATTGTTAATCCAATGACACAAAAACACCTATTGGATGCACAAGATTGGTTAGAAACCCTTATTGGACAAGATTAAGTGTAGGGATCACGAAAATGACCTAAATATTCATCCAATGACACAAAAACACCTATTGGATGCACAAGATTGGTTAAAAACCCTAATTGGACAACATTAAGTGTAGGGAGGACGAAAATGACCTAAATGTTCATCTAATGACACAAAAACACCTATTGGATTCACAAGATTGGTTAGAAACCCTAATTGGACAAGATTAAGTGTAGGGATGACGAAAATGACCTAAATATTCATCCAATGACACAGAAACACCTATTGGATGCACAAGATTGGTTAAAAACCCTAATTGGACAACATTTAGTGTAGGGAGGACGAAAATGACCTAAATGTTCATCTAATGACACAAAAACACCTATTGGATTCACAAGATTGGTTAAAAACCCTAATTGGACAACATTTAGTGTAGGGAGGACGAAAACGACCTAAATGTTCATCCAATGACACAAAAACACCTATTGGATGCACAAGATTGGTTAAAAACCCTAATTGGGCAAGAATTAGCCTAGGGAGGACGAAAATGACCTAATTGTTAATCCAATGACACAAAAACACCTATTGGATGCACAAGATTGGTTAGAAACCCTTATTGGACAAGATTAAGTGTAGGGATGACGAAAATGACCTAAATATTCATCCAATGACACAAAAACACCTATTGGATGCACAAGATTGGTTAAAAACCCTAATTGGACAACATTTAGTGTAGGGAGGACGAAAACGACCTAAATGTTCATCCAATGACACAAAAACACCTATTGGATGTACAAGATTGGTTAAAAACCCTAATTGGGCAAGAATTAGCCTAGGGAGGACGAAAATGACCTAATTGTTAATCCAATGACACAAAAACACCTATTGGATGCACAAGATTGGTTAAAAACCCTAATTGGGCAAGAATTAGCCTAGGGAGGACGAAAATGACCTAATTGTTAATCCAATGACACAAAAACACCTATTGGATGCACAAGATTGGTTAGAAACCCTTATTGGACAAGATTAAGTGTAGGGAGGACGAAAATGACCTAAATATTCATCCAATGACACAAAAACACCTATTGGATGCACAAGATTGGTTAAAAACCCTAATTGGACAACATTAAGTGTAGGGAGGACGAAAATGACCTAAATGTTCATCTAATGACACAAAAACACCTATTGGATTCACAAGATTGGTTAGAAACCCTAATTGGACAAGATTAAGTGTGGGGAGGACGAAAATGACCTAGATGTTCATCCAATGACACAAACCACCTATTGGATGCACAAGATTGGTTAAAAACCCTAATTGGGCAAGAATTAGCCTAGGGAGGACGAAAATGACCTAATTGTTAATCCAATGACACAAAAACACCTATTGGATGCACAAGATTGGTTAGAAACCCTTATTGGACAAGATTAAGTGTAGGGATGACGAAAATGACCTAAATATTCATCCAATGACACAAAAACACCTATTGGATGCACAAGATTGGTTAAAAACCCTAATTGGACAACATTAAGTGTAGGGAGGACGAAAATGACCTAAATGTTCATCTAATGACACAAAAACACCTATTGGATTCACAAGATTGGTTAGAAACCCTAATTGGACAAGATTAAGTGTAGGGAGGACGAAAATGACCTAGATGTTCATCCAATGACACAAACCACCTATTGGATGCACAAGATTGGTTAAAAACCCTAATTGGACAAGAGTTAGCCTAGGGAGGACGAAAATGACCTAAATGTTCATCCAATGACACAAAAACACCTATTGGACGCACAAGATTGGTTAGAAACCCTAATTGGTGGACGTGATTAAGTTTAGGGAGGACGAAAATGACCTAAATGTTCATCCAATGACACAAAACACCTATTGGATGCACAAGATTGGTTAAAAACCCTAATTGGGCAAGAATTAGCCTAGGGAGGACGAAAATGACCTAATTGTTAATCCAATGACACAAAAACACCTATTGGATGCACAAGATTGGTTAGAAACCCTTATTGGACAAGATTAAGTGTAGGGATGACGAAAATGACCTAAATATTCATCCAATGACACAAAAACACCTATTGGATGCACAAGATTGGTTAAAAACCCTAATTGGACAACATTAAGTGTAGGGAGGACGAAAATGACCTAAATGTTCATTTAATGACACAAAAACACCTATTGGATTCACAAGATTGGTTAGAAACCCTAATTGGACAAGATTAAGTGTAGGGAGGACGAAAATGACCTAGATGTTCATCCAATGACACAAACCACGTATTGGATGCACAAGATTGGTTAAAAACCCTAATTGGACAAGAGTTAGCCTAGGGAGGACGAAAATGACCTAAATGTTCATCCAATAACACAAAAACACCTATTGGACGCACAAGATTGGTTAGAAACCCTAATTGGTGGACGTGATTAAGTTTAGGGAGGACGAAAATGACCTAAATGTTCATCCAATGACACAAAACACCTATTGGATGCACAAGATTGGTTAAAAACCCTAATTGGGCAAGAATTAGCCTAGGGAGGACGAAAATGACCTAATTGTTAATCCAATGACACAAAAACACCTATTGGATGCACAAGATTGGTTAGAAACCCTTATTGGACAAGATTAAGTGTAGGGATGACGAAAATGACCTAAATATTCATCCAATGACACAGAAACACCTATTGGATGCACAAGATTGGTTAAAAACCCTAATTGGACAACATTTAGTGTAGGGAGGACGAAAATGACCTAAATGTTCATCTAATGACACAAAAACACCTATTGGATTCACAAGATTTGTTAAAAACCCTAATTGGACAACATTTAGTGTAGGGAGGACGAAAACGACCTAAATGTTCATCCAATGACACAAAAACACCTATTGGATGCACAAGATTGGTTAAAAACCCTAATTGGGCAAGAATTAGCCTAGGGAGGACGAAAATGACCTAATTGTTAATCCAATGACACAAAAACACCTATTGGATGCACAAGATTGGTTAGAAACCCTTATTGGACAAGATTAAGTGTAGGGATGACGAAAATGACCTAAATATTCATCCAATGACACAGAAACACCTATTGGATGCACAAGATTGGTTAAAAACCCTAATTGGACAACATTTAGTGTAGGGAGGACGAAAATGACCTAAATGTTCATCTAATGACACAAAACCACCTATTGGATTCACAAGATTGGTTAGAAACCCTAATTGGACAAGATTAAGTGTAGGGAGGACGAAAACGACCTAAATGTTCATCCAATGACACAAAAACACCTATCGGATGCACAAGATTGGTTAAAAACCCTAATTGGGCAAGAATTAGCCTAGGGAGGACGAAAATGACCTAATTGTTAATCCAATGACACAAAAACACCTATTGGATGCACAAGATTGGTTAGAAACCCTTATTGGACAAGATTAAGTGTAGGGATGACGAAAATGACCTAAATATTCATCCAATGACACAAAAACACCTATTGGATGCACAAGATTGGTTAAAAACCCTAATTGGACAACATTAAGTGTAGGGAGGACGAAAATGACCTAAATGTTCATCTAATGACACAAAAACACCTATTGGATTCACAAGATTGGTTAGAAACCCTAATTGGACAAGATTAAGTGTAGGGAGGACGAAAATGACCTAGATGTTCATCCAATGACACAAACCACCTATTGGATGCACAAGATTGGTTAAAAACCCTAATTGGACAAGAGTTAGCCTAGGGAGGACGAAAATGACCTAAATGTTCATCCAATGACACAAAAACACCTATTGGACGCACAAGATTGGTTAGAAACCCTAATTGGTGGACGTGATTAAGTTTAGGGAGGACGAAAATGACCTAAATGTTCATCCAATGACACAAAACACCTATTGGATGCACAAGATTGGTTAAAAACCCTAATTGGGCAAGAATTAGCCTAGGGAGGACGAAAATGACCTAATTGTTAATCCAATGACACAAAACAACTATTGGATGCACAAGATTCGTTAGAAACCCTTATTGGACAAGATTAAGTGTAGGGATGACGAAAATGACCTAAATATTCATCCAATGACACAGAAACACCTATTGGATGCACAAGATTGGTTAAAAACCCTAATTGGACAACATTTAGTGTAGGGAGGACGAAAATGACCTAAATGTTCATCTAATGACACAAAAACACCTATTGGATTCACAAGATTGGTTAGAAACCCTAATTGGACAAGATTAAGTGTAGGGAGGACGAAAACGACCTAAATGTTCATCCAATGACACAAAAACACCTATCGGATGCACAA
Organism: Cicer judaicum; assembly: GCA_037974835.1. NCBI lineage: Eukaryota > Viridiplantae > Streptophyta > Magnoliopsida > Fabales > Fabaceae > Cicer > Cicer judaicum. The sequence goes on along the minus strand of JBBPBS010000546.1, from coordinate 446,732 downwards.
GATTGGTTAAAAACCCTAATTGGGCAAGAATTAGCCTAGGGAGGACGAAAATGACCTAATTGTTAATCCAATGACACAAAAACACCTATTGGATGCACAAGATTGGTTAGAAGACCTTATTGGACGAGATTAAGTGTAGGGATGACGAAAATGACCTAAATATTCATCCAATGACACAAAAACACCTATTGGATGCACAAGATTGGTTAAAAACCCTAATTGGACAACATTAAGTGTAGGGAGGACGAAAATGACCTAAATGTTCATCTAATGACACAAAAACACCTATTGGATTCACAAGATTGGTTAGAAACCCTAATTGGACAAGATTAAGTGTGGGGAGGACGAAAATGACCTAGATGTTCATCCAATGACACAAACCACCTATTGGATGCACAAGATTGGTTAAAAACCCTAATTGGGCAAGAATTAGCCTAGGGAGGACGAAAATGACCTAATTGTTAATCCAATGACACAAAAACACCTATTGGATGCACAAGATTGGTTAGAAACCCTTATTGGACAAGATTAAGTGTAGGGATGACGAAAATGACCTAAATATTCATCCAATGACACAAAAACACCTATTGGATGCACAAGATTGGTTAAAAACCCTAATTGGACAACATTAAGTGTAGGGAGGACGAAAATGACCTAAATGTTCATCTAATGACACAAAAACACCTATTGGATTCACAAGATTGGTTAGAAACCCTAATTGGACAAGATTAAGTGTAGGGATGACGAAAATGACCTAAATATTCATCCAATGACACAGAAACACCTATTGGATGCACAAGATTGGTTAAAAACCCTAATTGGACAACATTTAGTGTGGGGAGGACGAAAATGACCTAAATGTTCATCTAATGACACAAAAACACCTATTGGATTCACAAGATTGGTTAAAAACCCTAATTGGACAACATTTAGTGTAGGGAGACGAAAACGACCTAAATGTTCATCCAATGACACAAAAACACCTATTGGATGCACAAGATTGGTTAAAAACCCTAATTGGGCAAGAATTAGCCTAGGGAGGACGAAAATGACCTAATTGTTAATCCAATGACACAAAAACACCTATTGGATGCACAAGATTGGTTAAAAACCCTAATTGGGCAAGAATTAGCCTAGGGAGGACGAAAATGACCTAATTGTTAATCCAATGACACAAAAACACCTATTGGATGCACAAGATTGGTTAGAAACCCTTATTGGACAAGATTAAGTGTAGGGATGACGAAAATGACCTAAATATTCATCCAATGACACAAAAACACCTATTGGAT
>JBBPBS010000546.1:379351-445342 GCA_037974835.1 Cicer judaicum | reverse complement strand
TAAATGTTCATCCAATGACACAAAAACACCTATTGGACGCACAAGATTGGTTAGAAACCCTAATTGGTGGACGTGATTAAGTTTAGGGAGGACGAAAATGACCTAAATGTTCATCCAATGACACAAAACACCTATTGGATGCACAAGATTGGTTAAAAACCCTAATTGGGCAAGAATTAGCCTAGGGAGGACGAAAATGACCTAATTGTTAATCCAATGACACAAAAACACCTATTGGATGCACAAGATTGGTTAGAAACCCTTATTGGACAAGATTAAGTGTAGGGATGACGAAAATGACCTAAATATTCATCCAATGACACAAAAACACCTATTGGATGCACAAGATTGGTTAAAAACCCTAATTGGACAACATTAAGTGTAGGGAGGACGAAAATGACCTAAATATTCATCCAATAACACAAAAAACACCTATCGGATTCACAAGATTGGTTAGGAACCCCAATTGGACAAGATTAAATTTAGGGAAGACGAAATTGACCTAAATGTTCATCCAATGAAACAAAAAACCTATTGGATGCACAAGCTTGGTTAAAAACCCTAATTGGAAAAGAATTAGCCTAGGGAGGACAAAAATGGCCTAATTGTTCATCCAATGACACAAAAATACCTATTGGATGCACAAGATTGGTTAGAAACCCTAATTGGACAAGATTAAATTTAGGGAGGACGAAAATGACTAAATGTTCATCCAATGACACAAAACAACTATTGGATGAACAAGATTGGTTAAAAATCCTAATTGGACAAGAATAAGCCTAGGGAGGACGAAAATGACCTAATTGTTCATCCAGTGACACAAACACACCTATTGGATGCACAAGATTGGTTAGAAACCCCAATTTGACACGAATAAGCCTAGGAAGACGAAAATGACCTAATTGTTCATCCAATGACACAAACGCAACTATTGAATGCACAAGATTGGTTAAAAACCCTAATTGGACAAGCATAAGCCTAGGGAGGATGAAAATGACCTAAATGTTCATCCAAAGACACAAAAACACCTATTGGATGCACAAGATTGGTTAGAAACCCTAATTGGACAAGATTAAGTTTAAGGATGATGAAAATGACCTAAATGTTCATCCAATGACATAAAACACCTATTGGATGCACAAGATTAGTTAAAAACCCTAATTGGTAAAGATTAAGTGTAGGGAGGACGAAAATGACCTAAATTTTCATCGAATGACACAAAAACACCTATTGGATGCACAAGATTGGTTAAAAACCCTAATTGGACAAGACGTAGCCTAGGGAGGACGAAAATGACCTAATTGTTCATCCAATAACACAAAAACACCTATTGGATGCACAAGATTGGTTAGAAACCCTAATTGGACATGATTAAGTGTAAGGAGGACGAAAATGAACTAAATGTTCATCCAATGACACAAAACACCTATTGGATGAACAAGATTGGTTAAAAATGCTAATTGGAAAAGAATAAGCCTAGGGAGGACGAAAATGACCTAATTGTTCATCCAATGACACAAAAATACCTATTGGATGCACAAGATTGGTTAGAAACCCTAATTGGACAAGATTAAGTTTATGGAGGACGAAAATGACCTAAAAGTGGACTACATTAAGTGTAGGGAGAACGAAAATGACCTAATTGTTCATCCAATGACACAAAAACACCTATTGGATGCACAAGATTGGTTAGAAACCCTAATTGGACAAGATTAAGTGTAGGGAGGACGAAAATGACCTAGATGTTCATCCAATGACACAAAACACCTATTGGATGCACAAGATTGGTTAAAAACCCTAATTGGACAAGAGGTAGCCTAGGGAGGACGAAAATGACCTAAATGTTCATCCAATGACACAAAACAACTATTGGATGCACAAGATTGGTTAAAAACCCTAATTGGACAAGAATTAGCCTAGGGAAGACGAAAATGACCTAATTGTTCATCCAATAACACAAAAAACACCTATTGGATTCACAAGATTGGTTAGAAACCCCAATTGGACAAGATTAAATTTAGGGAAGACGAAATTGACCTAAATGTTCATCCAATGAAACAAAAAACCTATTGGATGCACAAGATTGGTTAAAAACCCTAATTGGAAAAGAATTAGCCTAGGGAGGACGAAAATGGCCTAATTGTTCATCCAATGACACAAAAATACCTATTGGATGCACAAGATTGGTTAGAAACCCTAATTGGACAAGATTAAGTGTAGGGAGGACGAAAATGACCTAGATGTTCATCCAATGACACAAACCACCTATTGGATGCACAAGATTGGTTAAAAACCCTAATTGGACAAGAGTTAGCCTAGGGAGGACGAAAATGACCTAAATGTTCATCCAATGACACAAAAACACCTATTGGACGCACAAGATTGGTTAGAAACCCTAATTGGTGGACGTGATTAAGTTTAGGGAGGACGAAAATGACCTAAATGTTCATCCAATGACATAAAACACCTATTGGATGCACAAGATTGGTTAAAAACCCTAATTGGGCAAGAATTAGCCTAGGGAGGACGAAAATGACCTAATTGTTAATCCAATGACACAAAAACACCTATTGGATGCACAAGATTGGTTAGAAACCCTTATTGGACAAGATTAAGTGTAGGGATGACGAAAATGACCTAAATATTCATCCAATGACACAGAAACACCTATTGGATGCACAAGATTGGTTAAAAACCCTAATTGGACAACATTTAGTGTAGGGAGGACGAAAATGACCTAAATGTTCATCTAATGACACAAAAACACCTATTGGATTCACAAGATTGGTTAAAAACCCTAATTGGACAACATTTAGTGTAGGGAGGACGAAAACGACCTAAATGTTCATCCAATGACACAAAAACACCTATTGGATGCACAAGATTGGTTAAAAACCCTAATTGGGCAAGAATTAGCCTAGGGAGGACGAAAATGACCTAATTGTTAATCCAATGACACAAAAACACCTATTGGATGCACAAGATTGGTTAGAAACCCTTATTGGACAAGATTAAGTGTAGGGATGACCAAAATGACCTAAATATTCATCCAATGACACAAAAACACCTATTGGATGCACAAGATTGGTTAAAAACCCTAATTGGACAACATTAAGTGTAGGGAGGACGAAAATGACCTAAATGTTCATCAGATGACACAAAAACACCTATTGGATGCACAAGATTGGTTAGAAACCCTAATTGGACAAGATTAAGTATAGGAGGACGAAAATGACCTAAATGTTCATCCAATAACACAAAACACCTATTGGATGCACACGATTGGTTAGAAACCCTAATTGGACAAGATTAAGTGTAGGGAGGACGAAAAGGACCTAAATGTTCATCCAATGACACAACAACACCTATTGGATGCACATGATTTGGTTAAAAACCCTAATTGGACAATAATTAGCCTAGGGAAGACGAAAATGACCTAATTGTTAATCCAATGACACAAATCACCTATTGGATGCACAAGATTGGTTAAACACCCTAATTGGACAAGAATTAGCCTAGGGAGGACGAAAATGACCTAATTGTTAATCCAATGACACAAAAACACCTATTGGATGCACAAGATTGGTTGGAAACCCTAATTGGAAAAGATTAAGTGTACGGATGACGAAAATGACCTAAATATTCATCCAATGACACAAAAACACCTATTGGATGCACAAGATTGGTTAAAAACCCTAATTGGACAACATTAAGTGTAGGGAGGACGAAAATGACCTAAATGTTCATCCAGTGACACAAAAACACCTATTGGATGCACAAGATTGGTTAGAAACCCTAATTGGACAAGATTAAGTATAGGAGGACGAAAATGACCTAAATGTTCATCCAATAACACAAAACACCTATTGGATGCACACGATTGGTTAGAAACCCTAATTGGACAAGATTAAGTGTAGGGAGGACGAAAAGGACCTAAATGTTCATCCAATGACACAACAACACCTATTGGATGCACAAGATTTGGTTAAAAACCCTAATTGGACAATAATTAGCCTAGGGAGGACGAAAATGACCTAATTGTTCATCCAATGACACAAAAATACCTATTGGATGCAGAAGATTGGTTAGAAACCCTAATTGGACAAGATTAAGTTTACGGAGGACGAAATTGACCTAAATGTTCATCCAATGACACAAAAAACCTATTGGATGCACAAGATTGGTTAAACACCCTAATTGGACAAGAATTAGCCTAGGGAGAACGAAAATGACCTAATTGTTCATCCAATGACACAAAAATACCTATTGGATGCACAAGATTGCGTAGAAACCCTAATTGGACAAGATTAAGTTTAGGGAGGACGAAAATGTCCTAAATGTGGACTACATTAAGTGTAGGGAGGACGAAAATGACCTAATTGTTCATCCAATGACACAAAAACACCTATTGGATGCACAAGATTAGTTAGAAACCCTAATTGGAAAAGATTAAGTGTAGGGAGGACGAAAATGACCTAGATGTTCATCCAACGACTCAAAATACCTATTGGATGCACAAGATTGGTTAAAAACCCTAATTGGACAAAAGTTAGCCTAGGGAGGACGAAAATGACCTAATTGTTCATCCAATGACACAAAAACACCTATTGGATGCACAAGATTGGTTAGAAACCCTAATTGGACATGATTAAGTTTAGGGAGGACGAAAATGACCTAAATGTTCATCCAATGATACAAAACACCTATTGGATGCACAAGATTGGTTAGAAACCCTAATTAGACAAGATTAAGTGTAGGGAGGACGAAAAGGACCTAAATGTTCATCCAATGACACAAAAACACCTATTGGATGCACAAGATTGGTTAAAAACCCTAATTGGACAATAATTAGCCTAGGGAGGACGAAAATGACCTAATTGTTAATCCAATGACACAAAAACACCTATTGGATGCACAAGATTGGTTAGAAACCCTTATTGGACAAGATTAAGCGTAGGGATGACGAAAAGGACCTAAATATTCATGCAATGACACAAAAACACCTATTGTATGCACAAGATTGGTTAAAAACCCTAATTGGACAACATTAAGTGTAGGGAGGACGAAAATGACCTAAATGTTCATCCAATGACACAAAACACCTATTGGATCCACAAGATTAATTAGAAACCCTAATTGGACAAGATTAAGTGTAGGGAGGACGAAAACGACCTAAATGTTCATCCAATGACACAAAAACACCTATTGGATGCACAAGATTGGTTAAAAACACTAATTGGGCAAGAATTAGCCTAGGGAGGACGAAAATGACCTAATTGTTAACCCAATGACACAAAAACACCTATTGGATGCACAAGATTGGTTAGAAACCCTTATTGGACAAGATTAAGTGTAGGGATGACGAAAATTACCTAAATATTCATCCAATGACACAAAAACACCTATTGGATGCACAAGATTGGTTAAAAACCTTAATTGGACAACATTAAGTGTAGGGAGGACGAAAATGACCTAAATGTTCATCCAATGACACGAAACACCTATTGGATACACAAGATTGGTTAGAAACCCTAATTGGACAATATTAAGTGTAGGGAGGACGAAAATGACCTAAATATTCATCCAATGACACAAAAACACCTATTGGATGAACAAGATTGGTTAAAAATCCTAATTGGACAAGAATAAGCGTAGGGAGGACGAAAATGACCTAATTGTTCATCCAATGACACAAAAATACCTATTGGATGCACAAGATTGGTTAGAAACCCTAATTGGACAAGATTAAGTTTAGGGAGGACGAAAATGACCTAAATGTGGAGTACATTAAGTGTAGGGAGGACGAAAATGACCTAATTGTTCATCCAATGACAAAAAAACACCTATTGGACGCACAAGATTGGTTAGAAACCCTAATTGGTGGACGTGATTAAGTTTAGGGAGGACGAAAATGACCTAAATGTTCATCCAATGACACAAAACACCTATTGGATGCACAAGATTGGTTAAAAACCCTAATTGGGCAAGAATTAGCCTAGGGAGGACGAAAATGACCTAATTGTTAATCCAATGACACAAAAACACCTATTGGATGCACAAGATTGGTTAGAAACCCTTATTGGACAAGATTAAGTGTAGGGATGACGAAAATGACCTAAATATTCATCCAATGACACAGAAACACCTATTGGATGCACAAGATTGGTTAAAAACCCTAATTGGACAACATTAAATGTAGGGAGGACGAAAATGACCTAAATGTTCATCCAATGACACGAAACACCTATTGGATACACAAGATTGGTTAGAAACCCTAATTGGACAATATTAAGTGTAGGGAGGACGAAAATGACCTAAATATTCATCCAATGACACAAAAACACCTATTGGATGAACAAGATTGGTTAAAAATCCTAATTGGACAAGAATAAGCCTAGGGAGGACGAAAATGACCTAATTGTTCATCCAATGACACAAAAATACCTATTGGATGCACAAGATTGGTTAGAAACCCTAATTGGACAAGATTAAGTTTAGGGAGGACGAAAATGACCTAAATGTGGACTACATTAAGTGTAGGGAGGACGAAAATGACCTAATTGTTCATCCAATGACAAAAAAACACCTATTGGACGCACAAGATTGGTTAGAAACCCTAATTGGTGGACGTGATTAAGTTTAGGGAGGACGAAAATGACCTAAATGTTCATCCAATGACACAAAACACCTATTGGATGCACAAGATTGGTTAAAAACCCTAATTGGGCAAGAATTAGCCTAGGGAGGACGAAAATGACCTAATTGTTAATCCAATGACACAAAAACACCTATTGGATGCACAAGATTGGTTAGAAACCCTTATTGGACAAGATTAAGTGTAGGGATGACGAAAATGACCTAAATATTCATCCAATGACACAGAAACACCTAATGGATGCACATGATTGGTTAAAAACCCTAATTGGACAACATTTAGTGTAGGGAGGACAAAAATGACCTAAATGTTCATCTAATGACACAAAATAAGCTATTGGATTCACAAGATTGGTTAGAAACCCTAATTGGACAAGATTAAGTGTAGGGAGGACGAAAAGGACCTAAATGTTCATCCAATGACACAACAACACCTATTGGATGCACAAGATTTGGTTAAAAACCCTAATTGGACAATAATTAGCCTAGGGAGGACGAAAATGACCTAATTGTTCATCCAATGACACAAAAATACCTATTGGATGCACAAGATTGGTTAGAAACCCTAATTGGACAAGATTAAGTTTACGGAGGACGAAATTGACCTAAATGTTCATCCAATGACACAAAAAACCTATTGGATGCACAAGATTGGTTAAACACCCTAATTGGACAAGAATTAGCCTAGGGAGAACGAAAATGACCTAATTGTTGATCCAATGACACAAAAATACCTATTGGATGCACAAGATTGCGTAGAAACCTTAATTGGACAAGATTAAGTTTAGGGAGGACGAAAATGTCCTAAATGTGGACTACATTAAGTGTAGGGAGGACGAAAATGACCTAATTGTTCATCCAATGACACAAAAACACCTATTGGATGCACAAGATTAGTTAGAAACCCTAATTGGAAAAGATTAAGTGTAGGGAGGACGAAAATGACCTAGATGTTCATCCAACGACACAAAATACCTATTGGATGCACAAGATTGGTTAAAAACCCTAATTGGACAAAAGTTAGCCTAGGGAGGACGAAAATGACCTAATTGTTCATCCAATGACACAAAAACACCTATTGGATGCACAAGATTGGTTAGAAACCCTAATTGGACATGATTAAGTTTAGGGAGGACGAAAATGACCTAAATGTTCATCCAATGACACAAAACACCTATTGGATGCACAAGATTGGTTAGAAACCCTAATTAGACAAGATTAAGTGTAGGGAGGACGAAAAGGACCTAAATGTTCATCCAATGACACAAAAACACCTATTGGATGCACAAGATTGGTTAAAAACCCTAATTGGACAATAATTAGCCTAGGGAGGACGAAAATGACCTAATTGTTAATCCAATGACACAAAAACACCTATTGGATGCACAAGATTGGTTAGAAACCCTTATTGGACAAGATTAAGTGTAGGGATGACGAAAAGGACCTAAATATTCATGCAATGACACAAAAACACCTATTGGATGCACAAGATTGGTTAAAAACCCTAATTGGACAACATTAAGTGTAGGGAGGACGAAAATGACCTAAATGTTCATCCAATGACACAAAACACCTATTGGATCCACAAGATTGGTTAGAAACCCTAATTGGACAAGATTAAGTGTAGGGAGGACGAAAACGACCTAAATGTTCATCCAATGACACAAAAACACCTATTGGATGCACATGATTGGTTAAAAACCCTATTTGGGCAAGAATTAGCCTAGGGAGGACGAAAATGACCTAATTGTTAATCCAATGACACAAAAACACCTATTGGATGCACAAGATTGGTTAGAAACCCTTATTGGACAAGATTAAGTGTAGGGATGACGAAAATTACCTAAATATTCATCCAATGACACAAAAACACCTATTGGATGCACAAGATTGGTTAAAAACCCTAATTGGACAACATTAAGTGTAGGGAGGACGAAAATGACCTAAATGTTCATCCAATGACACGAAACACCTATTGGATACACAAGATTGGTTAGAAACCCTAATTGGACAATATTAAGTGTCGGGAGGACGAAAATGACCTAAATATTCATCCAATGACACAAAAACACCTATTGGATGAACAAGATTGGTTAAAAATCCTAATTGGACAAGAATAAGCCTAGGGAGGACGAAAATGACCTAATTGTTCATCCAATGACACAAAAATACCTATTGGATGCACAAGATTGGTTAGAAACCCTAATTGGACAAGATTAAGTTTAGGGAGGACGAAAATGACCTAAATGTGGACTACATTAAGTGTAGGGAGGACGAAAATGACCTAATTGTTCATCCAATGACAAAAAAACACCTATTGGACGCACAAGATTGGTTAGAAACCCTAATTGGTGGACGTGATTAAGTTTAGGGAGGACGAAAATGACCTAAATGTTCATCCAATGACACAAAACACCTATTGGATGCACAAGATTGGTTAAAAACCCTAATTGGGCAAGAATTAGCCTAGGGAGGACGAAAATGACCTAATTGTTAATCCAATGACACAAAAACACCTATTGGATGCAGAAGATTGGTTAGAAACCCTTATTGGACAAGATTAAGTGTAGGGATGACGAAAATGACCTAAATATTCATCCAATGACACAGAAACACCTATTGGATGCACAAGATTGGTTAAAAACCCTAATTGGACAACATTTAGTGTAGGGAGGACGAAAATGACCTAAATGTTCATCTAATGACACAAAAACAGCTATTTGATTCACAAGATTGGTTAGAAACCCTAATTGGACAAGATTAAGTGTAGGGAGGACGAAAATGACCTAGATGTTCATCCAATGACACAAAACACCTATTGGATGCACAAGATTGGTTAAAAACCCTAATTGGACAAGAGTTAGCCTAGGGAGGACGAAAATGACCTAAATGTTCATCCAATGACACAAAACAACTATTGGATGCACAAGATTGGTTAAAAACCCTAATTGGACAAGAATTAGCCTAGGGAAGACGAAAATGACCTAATTGTTCATCCAATTACACAAAAAACACCTATTGGATTCACAAAATTGGTTAGAAACCCCAATTGGACAAGATTAAATTTAGGGAAGACGAAATTGACCTAAATGTTCATCCAATGAAACAAAAAACCTATTGGATGCACAAGATTGGTTAAAAACCCTAATTGGAAAAGAATTAGCCTAGGGAGGACGAAAATGGCCTAATTGTTCATCCAATGACACAAAAATACCTATTGGATGCACAAGATTGGTTAGAAACCCTAATTGGACAAGATTAAGTGTAGGGAGGACGAAAATGACCTAGATGTTCATCCAATGACACAAACCACCTATTGGATGCACAAGATTGGTTAAAAACCCTAATTGGACAAGAGTTAGCCTAGGGAGGACGAAAATGACCTAAATGTTCATCCAATGACACAAAAACACCTATTGGACGCACAAGATTGGTTAGAAACCCTAATTGGTGGACGTGATTAAGTTTAGGGAGGACGAAAATGACCTAAATGTTCATCCAATGACACAAAACACCTATTGGATGCACAAGATTGGTTAAAAACCCTAATTGGGCAAGAATTAGCCTAGGGAGGACGAAAATGACCTAATTGTTAATCCAATGACACAAAACAACTATTGGATGCACAAGATTGGTTAGAAACCCTTATTGGACAAGATTAAGTGTAGGGATGACGAAAATGACCTAAATATTCATCCAATGACACAGAAACACCTATTGGATGCACAAGATTGGTTAAAAACCCTAATTGGACAACATTTAGTGTAGGGAGGACGAAAATGACCTAAATGTTCATCTAATGACACAAAAACACCTATTGGATTCACAAGATTGGTTAGAAACCCTAATTGGACAAGATTAAGTTTAGGGAGGACGAAAATGACCTAAATGTGGACTACATTAAGTGTAGGGAGGACGAAAATGACCTAATTGTTCATCCAATGACAAAAAAACACCTATTGGACGCACAAGATTGGTTAGAAACCCTAATTGGTGGACGTGATTAAGTTTAGGGAGGACGAAAATGACCTAAATGTTCATCCAATGACACAAAACACCTATTGGATGCACAAGATTGGTTAAAAACCCTAATTGGGCAAGAATTAGCCTAGGGAGGACGAAAATGACCTAATTGTTAATCCAATGACACAAAAACACCTATTGGATGCACAAGATTGGTTAAAGACCCTAATTGGACAACATTTAGTGTAGGGAGGACGAAAATGACCTAAATGTTCATCTAATGACACAAAATCAGCTATTGGATTCACAAGATTGGTTAGAAACCCTAATTGGACAAGATTAAGTGTAGGGAGGACGAAAAGGACCTAAATGTTCATCCAATGACACAACAACACCTATTGGATGCACAAGATTTGGTTAAAAACCCTAATTGGACAATAATTAGCCTAGGGAGGACGAAAATGACCTAATTGTTCATCCAATGACACAAAAATACCTATTGGATGCACAAGATTGGTTAGAAACCCTAATTGGACAAGATTAAGTTTACGGAGGACGAAATTGACCTAAATGTTCATCCAATGACACAAAAAACCTATTGGATGCACAAGATTGGTTAAACACCCTAATTGGACAAGAATTAGCCTAGGGAGAACGAAAATGACCTAATTGTTCATCCAATGACACAAAAATACCTATTGGATGCACAAGATTGCGTAGAAACCTTAATTGGACAAGATTAAGTTTAGGGAGGACGAAAATGTCCTAAATGTGGACTACATTAAGTGTAGGGAGGACGAAAATGACCTAATTGTTCATCCAATGACACAAAAACACCTATTGGATGCACAAGATTAGTTAGAAACCCTAATTGGAAAAGATTAAGTGTAGGGAGGACGAAAATGACCTAGATGTTCATCCAACGACACAAAATACCTATTGGATGCACAAGATTGGTTAAAAACCCTAATTGGACAAAAGTTAGCCTAGGGAGGACGAAAATGACCTAATTGTTCATCCAATGACACAAAAACACCTATTGGATGCACAAGATTGGTTAGAAACCCTAATTGGACATGATTAAGTTTAGGGAGGACGAAAATGACCTAAATGTTCATCCAATGACACAAAACACCTATTGGATGCACAAGATTGGTTAGAAACCCTAATTAGACAAGATTAAGTGTAGGGAGGACGAAAAGGACCTAAATGTTCATCCAATGACACAAAAACACCTATTGGATGCACAAGATTGGTTAAAAACCCTAATTGGACAATAATTAGCCTAGGGAGGACGAAAATGACCTAATTGTTAATCCAATGACACAAAAACACCTATTGGATGCACAAGATTGGTTAGAAACCCTTATTGGACAAGATTAAGTGTAGGGATGACGAAAAGGACCTAAATATTCATGCAATGACACAAAAACACCTATTGGATGCACAAGATTGGTTAAAAACCCTAATTGGACAACATTAAGTGTAGGGAGGACGAAAATGACCTAAATGTTCATCCAATGACACAAAACACCTATTGGATCCACAAGATTGGTTAGAAACCCTAATTGGACAAGATTAAGTGTAGGGAGGACGAAAACGACCTAAATGTTCATCCAATGACACAAAAACACCTATTGGATGCACATGATTGGTTAAAAACCCTATTTGGGCAAGAATTAGCCTAGGGAGGACGAAAATGACCTAATTGTTAATCCAATGACACAAAAACACCTATTGGATGCACAAGATTGGTTAGAAACCCTTATTGGACAAGATTAAGTGTAGGGATGACGAAAATTACCTAAATATTCATCCAATGACACAAAAACACCTATTGGATGCACAAGATTGGTTAAAAACCCTAATTGGACAACATTAAGTGTAGGGAGGACGAAAATGACCTAAATGTTCATCCAATGACACGAAACACCTATTGGATACACAAGATTGGTTAGAAACCCTAATTGGACAATATTAAGTGTCGGGAGGACGAAAATGACCTAAATATTCATCCAATGACACAAAAACACCTATTGGATGAACAAGATTGGTTAAAAATCCTAATTGGACAAGAATAAGCCTAGGGAGGACGAAAATGACCTAATTGTTCATCCAATGACACAAAAATACCTATTGGATGCACAAGATTGGTTAGAAACCCTAATTGGACAAGATTAAGTTTAGGGAGGACGAAAATGACCTAAATGTGGACTACATTAAGTGTAGGGAGGACGAAAATGACCTAATTGTTCATCCAATGACAAAAAAACACCTATTGGACGCACAAGATTGGTTAGAAACCCTAATTGGTGGACGTGATTAAGTTTAGGGAGGACGAAAATGACCTAAATGTTCATCCAATGACACAAAACACCTATTGGATGCACAAGATTGGTTAAAAACCCTAATTGGGCAAGAATTAGCCTAGGGAGGACGAAAATGACCTAATTGTTAATCCAATGACACAAAAACACCTATTGGATGCACAAGATTGGTTAAAGACCCTAATTGGACAACATTTAGTGTAGGGAGGACGAAAATGACCTAAATGTTCATCTAATGACACAAAATCAGCTATTGGATTCACAAGATTGGTTAGAAACCCTAATTGGACAAGATTAAGTGTAGGGAGGACGAAAAGGACCTAAATGTTCATCCAATGACACAACAACACCTATTGGATGCACAAGATTTGGTTAAAAACCCTAATTGGACAATAATTAGCCTAGGGAGGACGAAAATGACCTAATTGTTCATCCAATGACACAAAAATACCTATTGGATGCACAAGATTGGTTAGAAACCCTAATTGGACAAGATTAAGTTTACGGAGGACGAAATTGACCTAAATGTTCATCCAATGACACAAAAAACCTATTGGATGCACAAGATTGGTTAAACACCCTAATTGGACAAGAATTAGCCTAGGGAGAACGAAAATGACCTAATTGTTCATCCAATGACACAAAAATACCTATTGGATGCACAAGATTGCGTAGAAACCTTAATTGGACAAGATTAAGTTTAGGGAGGACGAAAATGTCCTAAATGTGGACTACATTAAGTGTAGGGAGGACGAAAATGACCTAATTGTTCATCCAATGACACAAAAACACCTATTGGATGCACAAGATTAGTTAGAAACCCTAATTGGAAAAGATTAAGTGTAGGGAGGACGAAAATGACCTAGATGTTCATCCAACGACACAAAATACCTACTGGATGCACAAGATTGGTTAAAAACCCTAATTGGACAAAAGTTAGCCTAGGGAGGACGAAAATGACCTAATTGTTCATCCAATGACACAAAAACACCTATTGGATGCACAAGATTGGTTAGAAACCCTAATTGGACAAGATTAAGTTTACGGAGGACGAAATTGACCTAAATGTTCATCCAATGACACAAAAAACCTATTGGATGCACAAGATTGGTTAAACACCCTAATTGGACAAGAATTAGCCTAGGGAGAACGAAAATGACCTAATTGTTCATCCAATGACACAAAAATACCTATTGGATGCACAAGATTGCGTAGAAACCTTAATTGGACAAGATTAAGTTTAGGGAGGACGAAAATGTCCTAAATGTGGACTACATTAAGTGTAGGGAGGACGAAAATGACCTAAATGTTCATCCAATGACACAAAACACCTATTGGATCCACAAGATTGGTTAGAAACCCTAATTGGACAAGATTAAGTGTAGGGAGGACGAAAACGACCTAAATGTTCATCCAATGACACAAAAACACCTATTGGATGCAGAAGATTGGTTAAAAACCCTAATTGGGCAACAATTAGCCTAGGGAGGACGAAAATGACCTAATTGTTAATCCAATGACACAAAAACACCTATTGGATGCACAAGATTGGTTAGAAACCCTTATTGGACAAGATTAAGTGTAGGGATGACGAAAATTACCTAAATATTCTTCCAATGACACAAAAACACCTATTGGATGCACAAGATTGGTTAAAAACCCTAATTGGACAACATTAAGTGTAGGGAGGACGAAAATGACCTAAATGTTCATCCAATGACACGAAACACCTATTGGATACACAAGATTGGTTAGAAACCCTAATTGGACAATATTAAGTGTCGGGAGGACGAAAATGACCTAAATATTCATCCAATGACACAAAAACACCTATTGGATGAACAAGATTGGTTAAAAATCCTAATTGGACAAGAATAAGCCTAGGGAGGACGAAAATGACCTAATTGTTCATCCAATGACACAAAAATACCTATTGGATGCACAAGATTGGTTAGAAACCCTAATTGGACAAGATTAAGTTTAGGGAGGACGAAAATGACCTAAATGTGGACTACATTAAGTGTAGGGAGGACGAAAATGACCTAATTGTTCATCCAATGACAAAAAAACACCTATTGGACGCACAAGATTGGTTAGAAACCCTAATTGGTGGACGTGATTAAGTTTAGGGAGGACGAAAATGACCTAAATGTTCATCCAATGACACAAAACACCTATTGGATGCACAAGATTGGTTAAAAACCCTAATTGGGCAAGAATTAGCCTAGGGAGGACGAAAATGACCTAATTGTTAATCCAATGACACAAAAACACCTATTGGATGCACAAGATTGGTTAGAAACCCTTATTGGACAAGATTAAGTGTAGGGATGACGAAAATGACCTAAATATTCATCCAATGACACAGAAACACCTATTGGATGCACAAGATTGGTTAAAAACCCTAATTGGACAACATTTAGTGTAGGGAGGACGAAAATGACCTAAATGTTCATCTAATGACACAAAAACACCTATTGGATTCACAAGATTTGTTAAAAACCCTAATTGGACAACATTTAGTGTAGGGAGGACGAAAACGACCTAAATGTTCATCCAATGACACAAAAACACCTATTGGATGCACAAGATTGGTTAAAAACCCTAATTGGGCAAGAATTAGCCTAGGGAGGACGAAAATGACCTAATTGTTAATCCAATGACACAAAAACACCTATTGGATGCACAAGATTGGTTAGAAACCCTTATTGGACAAGATTAAGTGTAGGGATGACGAAAAGGACCTAAATATTCATGCAATGACACAAAAACACCTATTGGATGCACAAGATTGGTTAAAAACCCTAATTGGACAACATTAAGTGTAGGGAGGACGAAAATGACCTAAATGTTCATCCAATGACACAAAACACCTATTGGATCCACAAGATTGGTTAGAAACCCTAATTGGACAAGATTAAGTGTAGGGAGGACGAAAACGACCTAAATGTTCATCCAATGACACAAAAACACCTATTGGATGCAGAAGATTGGTTAAAAACCCTAATTGGGCAACAATTAGCCTAGGGAGGACGAAAATGACCTAATTGTTAATCCAATGACACAAAAACACCTATTGGATGCACAAGATTGGTTAGAAACCCTTATTGGACAAGATTAAGTGTAGGGATGACGAAAATTACCTAAATATTCTTCCAATGACACAAAAACACCTATTGGATGCACAAGATTGGTTAAAAACCCTAATTGGACAACATTAAGTGTAGGGAGGACGAAAATGACCTAAATGTTCATCCAATGACACGAAACACCTATTGGATACACAAGATTGGTTAGAAACCCTAATTGGACAATATTAAGTGTCGGGAGGACGAAAATGACCTAAATATTCATCCAATGACACAAAAACACCTATTGGATGAACAAGATTGGTTAAAAATCCTAATTGGACAAGAATAAGCCTAGGGAGGACGAAAATGACCTAATTGTTCATCCAAAGACACAAAAATACCTATTGGATGCACAAGATTGGTTAGAAACCCTAATTGGACAAGATTAAGTTTAGGGAGGACGAAAATGACCTAAATGTGGACTACATTAAGTGTAGGGAGGACGAAAATGACCTAATTGTTCATCCAATGACAAAAAAACACCTATTGGACGCACAAGATTGGTTAGAAACCCTAATTGGTGGACGTGATTAAGTTTAGGGAGGACGAAAATGACCTAAATGTTCATCCAATGACACAAAACACCTATTGGATGCACAAGATTGGTTAAAAACCCTAATTGGGCAAGAATTAGCCTAGGGAGGACGAAAATGACCTAATTGTTAATCCAATGACACAAAAACACCTATTGGATGCACAAGATTGGTTAGAAACCCTTATTGGACAAGATTAAGTGTAGGGATGACGAAAATGACCTAAATATTCATCCAATGACACAGAAACACCTATTGGATGCACAAGATTGGTTAAAAACCCTAATTGGACAACATTTAGTGTAGGGAGGACGAAAATGACCTAAATGTTCATCCAATGACACAAAACACCTATTGGATGCACAAGATTGGTTAGAAACCCTAATTGGACAAGATTAAGTGTAGGGAGGACGAAAATGACCTAAATGTTCATCCAATGACACAAAACAACTATTGGATGCACAAGATTGGTTAAAAACCCTAATTGGACAAGAATTAGCCTAGGGAAGACGAAAATGACCTAATTGTTCATCCAATTACACAAAAAACACCTATTGGATTCACAAAATTGGTTAGAAACCCCAATTGGACAAGATTAAATTTAGGGAAGACGAAATTGACCTAAATGTTCATCCAATGAAACAAAAAACCTATTGGATGCACAAGATTGGTTAAAAACCCTAATTGCAAAAGAATTAGCCTAGGGAGGACGAAAATGGCCTAATTGTTCATCCAATGACACAAAAATACCTATTGGATGCACAAGATTGGTTAGAAACCCTAATTGGACAAGATTAAGTGTAGGGAGGACGAAAATGACCTAGATGTTCATCCAATGACACAAACCACCTATTGGATGCACAAGATTGGTTAAAAACCCTAATTGGACAAGAGTTAGCCTAGGGAGGACGAAAATGACCTAAATGTTCATCCAATGACACAAAAACACCTATTGGACGCACAAGATTGGTTAGAAACCCTAATTGGTGGACGTGATTAAGTTTAGGGAGGACGAAAATGACCTAAATGTTCATCCAATGACACAAAACACCTATTGGATGCACAAGATTGGTTAAAAACCCTAATTGGGCAAGAATTAGCCTAGGGAGGACGAAAATGACCTAATTGTTAATCCAATGACACAAAAACACCTATTGGATGCACAAGATTGGTTAGAAACCCTTATTGGACAAGATTAAGTGTAGGGATGACGAAAATGACCTAAATATTCATCCAATGACACAGAAACACCTATTGGATGCACAAGATTGGTTAAAAACCCTAATTGGACAACATTTAGTGTAGGGAGGACGAAAATGACCTAAATGTTCATCTAATGACACAAAAACACCTATTGGATTCACAAGATTTGTTAAAAACCCTAATTGGACAACATTTAGTGTAGGGAGGACGAAAACGACCTAAATGTTCATCCAATGACACAAAAACACCTATTGGATGCACAAGATTGGTTAAAAACCCTAATTGGGCAAGAATTAGCCTAGGGAGGACGAAAATGACCTAATTGTTAATCCAATGACACAAAAACACCTATGGGATGCACAAGATTGGTTAGAAACCCATATTGGACAAGATTAAGTGTAGGGATGACGAAAATGACCTAAATATTCATCCAATGACACAAAAACACCTATTGGATGCACAAGATTGGTTAAAAACCCTAATTGGACAACATTAAGTGTAGGGAGGACGAAAATGACCTAAATGTTCAACCAATGACACAAAAACACCTATTGGATGCACAAGATTGGTTAGAAACCCTAATTGGACAAGATTAAGTATAGGAGGACGAAAATGACCTAAATGTTCATCCAATAACACAAAACACCTATTGGATGCACACGATTGGTTAGAAACCCTAATTGGACAAGATTAAGTGTAGGGAGGACGAAAAGAACCTAAATGTTCATCCAATGACACAACAACACCTATTGGATGCACATGATTTGGTTAAAAACCCTAATTGGACAATAATTAGCCTAGGGAGGACGAAAATGACCTAATTGTTAATCCAATGACACAAATCACCTATTGGATGCACAAGATTGGTTAAACACCCTAATTGGAAAAGAATTAGCCTAGGGAGGACGAAAATGACCTAATTGTTAATCCAATGACACAAAAACACCTATTGGATGCACAAGATTGGTTGGAAACCCTAATTGGAAAAGATTAAGTGTACGGATGACGAAAATGACCTAAATATTCATCCAATGACACAAAAACACCTATTGGATGCACAAGATTGGTTAAAAACCCTAATTGGACAACATTAAGTGTAGGGAGGACGAAAATGACCTAAATGTTCATCCAGTGACACAAAAACACCTATTGGATGCACAAGATTGGTTAGAAACCCTAATTGGACAAGATTAAGTATAGGAGGACGAAAATGACCAAAATGTTCATCCAATAACACAAAACACCTATTGGATGCACACGATTGGTTAGAAACCCTAATTGGACAAGATTAATTGTAGGGAGGACGAAAATGACCTAAATATTCATCCAATGACACAAAAACACCTATTGGATGCACAAGATTGGTTAAAAACCCTAATTGGGCAAGAATTAGCCTAGGGAGGACGAAAATGACCTAATTGTTAATCGAATGACACAAAAACACCTATTGGATGCACAAGATTGGTTAGAAACCCTTATTGGACAAGATTAAGTGTAGGGATGACGAAAATTACCTAAATATTCATCCAATGACACAAAAACACCTATTGGATGCACAAGATTGGTTAAAAACCCTAATTGGACAACATTAAGTGTAGGGAGGACGAAAATGACCTAAATGTTCATCCAATGACACGAAACACCTATTTGTTAATCGAATGACACAAAAACACCTATTGGATGCACAAGATTGGTTAGAAACCCTAATTGGACAATATTAAGTGTAGGGAGGACGAAAATGACCTAAATATTCATCCAATGACACAAAAACACCTATTGGATGAACAAGATTGGTTAAAAATCCTAATTGGACAAGAATAAGCCTAGGGAGGACGAAAATGACCTAATTGTTCATCCAATGACACAAAAATACCTATTGGATGCACAAGATTGGTTAGAAACCCTAATTGGACAAGATTAAGTTTAGGGAGGACGAAAATGACCTAAATGTGGACTACATTAAGTGTAGGGAGGACGAAAATGACCTAATTGTTCATCCAATGACAAAAAAACACCTATTGGACGCACAAGATTGGTTAGAAACCCTAATTGGTGGACGTGATTAAGTTTAGGGAGGACGAAAATGACCTAAATGTTCATCCAATGACACAAAACACCTATTGGATGCACAAGATTGGTTAAAAACCCTAATTGGGCAAGAATTAGCCTAGGGAGGACGAAAATGACCTAATTGTTAATCCAATGACACAAAAACACCTATTGGATGCACAAGATTGGTTAGAAACCCTTATTGGACAAGATTAAGTGTAGGGATGACGAAAATGACCTAAATATTCATCCAATGACATAGAAACACCTATTGGATGCACAAGATTGGTTAAAAACCCTAATTGGACAAGAATAAGCCTAGGGAGGACGAAAATGACCTAATTGTTCATCCAAAGACACAAAAATACCTATTGGATGCACAAGATTGGTTAGAAACCCTAATTGGACAAGAGTTAGCCTAGGGAGGACGAAAATGACCTAAATGTTCATCCAATGACACAAAACAACTATTGGATGCACAAGATTGGTTAAAAACCCTAATTGGACAAGAATTAGCCTAGGGAAGACGAGAATGACCTAATTGTTCATCCAATTACACAAAAAACACCTATTGGATTCACAAGATTGGTTAGAAACCCCAATTGGACAAGATTAAATTTAGGGAAGACGAAATTGACCTAAATGTTCAACCAATGAAACAAAAAACCTATTGGATGCACAAGATTGGTTAAAAACCCTAATTGGAAAAGAATTAGCCTAGGGAGGACGAAAATGGCCTAATTGTTCATCCAATGACACAAAAATACCTATTGGATGCACAAGATTGGTTAGAAACCCTAATTGGACAAGATTAAGTTTAGGGAGGACGAAAATGACCTAAATGTTCATCCAATTGCACAAAACACCTATTGGATGCACAAGATTGGTTAAAAACCCTAATTGGACAAGAATTAGCCTAGGGAGGACGAAAATGACCTAACTGTTCTTCCAATGACACAAAACACCTATTGAATGCACAAGATTGGTTAGAAACCCTAATTGGACAAGATTAACTGTAGGGAGGACGAAAATGACCTAAATGTTCCTCCAATGACACAAAACAACTATTGGATGAACAAGATTGGTTAAAAATCCTAATTGGACAAGAATAAGCCTAGGGAGGACGAAAATGACCTAATTGTTCATCTAGTGACACAAACACACCTATTGGATGCACAAGATTGGTTAGAAACCCCAATTTGACACGAATAAGCCTAGGAAGACGAAAATGACCTAATTGTTCATCCAATGACACAAACGCAACTATTGAATGCACAAGATTGGTTAAAAACCCTAATTGGACAAGCATAAGCCTAGGGAGGATGAAAATGACCTAAATGTTCATCAAAAGACACAAAAACACCTATTGGATGCACAAGATTGGTTAGAAACCCTAATTGGACAAGATTAAGTTTAGGGAGGATGAAAATGACCTAATTGTTCATCCAATGACACAAACACACCTATTGGATGCACAAGATTGGTTAGAAACCCTAATTGGACAAGAATAAGCCTATGGAGGACGAAAATAACCTAATTGTTCATCCAATGACACAAACGCAACTATTGGATGCACAACACTGGTTAGAAATCCTAATTGGACAAGATTAAGTTTAGGGAGGACGAAAATGACCTAAATGTTCATCCAATGACATAAAACACCTATTGGATGCACAAGATTGGTTAAAAACCCTAAATGGTAAAGATTAAGTGTAGGGAGGACGAAAATGACCTAAATTTTCATCCAATGACACACAAACACCTATTGGATGCACAAGATTGGTTAAAAACCCTAATTGGACAAGACGTAGCCTAGGGAGGACGAAAATGACCTAATTGTTCATCCAATAACACAAAAACACCTATTGGATGCACAAGATTGGTTAGAAACCCTAATTGGACATGATTAAGTGTAAGGAGGACGAAAATGAACTAAATGTTCATCCAATGACACAAAACACCTATTGGATGAACAAGATTGGTTAAAAACGCTAATTGGAAAAGAATAAGCCTAGGGAGGATGAAAATGACCTTAATGTTCATCCAATGACACAAAAACACCTATTGGATGCACAAGATTGGTTAGAAATCCTAATTGGACAAGATTAAGTTTAGGGAGGACGAAAATGACCTTAATGTTCATCCAATGACATAAAACACTTATTGGATCACAAGATTGGTTAAAAACCCTAATTGGTAAAGATTAAGTGTAAGGAGGACGAAAATGACCTAAATTTTCATCCAATGACACAAAAACACCTATTGGATGCACAAGATTGGTTAAAAACCCTAATTGGACAAGACGTAGCCTAGGGAGGACGAAAATGACCTAATTGTTCATCCAATAACACAAAAACACCTATTGGATGCACAAGATTGGTTAGAAACCCTAATTGGACATGATTAAGTGTAAGGAGGACGAAAATGTACTAAATGTTCATCCAACGACACAAAACACCTATTGGATGAACAAGATTGGTTAAAAACGCTAATTGGAAAAGAATAAGCCTAGGGAGGACGAAAATGACCAAATTGTTCATCCAATAACACAAAAACACCTATTGGATTCACAAGATTGGTTAGAAACCCCAATTGGACAAGATTAAGTTTAGGGAAGATGAAATTGACCTAAATGTTCATCCAATGACACAAAAAACCTATTGGATGCACAAGATTGGTTAAACACCCTAATTGGACAAGAATTAGCCTAGGGAGGACGAAAATGACATAATTGTTCATCCAATGACACAAAAATACCTATTGGATGCACAAGATTGGTTAGAAACCCTAATTGGACAAGATTAAGTTTATGGAGGACGAAAATGACCTAAATGTGGACTACATTAAGTGTAGGGAGAACGAAAATGACCTAATTGTTCATCCAATGACACAAAAACACCTATTGGGTGCACAAGATTGGTTAGAAACCCTAATTGGACTAGATTAAGTGTAGGGAGGACGAAAATGACCTAGATGTTCATCCAATGACACAAAACACCTATTGGATGCACAATATTGGTTAAAAACCCTAATTGGACAAGAGGTAGCCTAGGGAGGACGAAAATGACCTAAATGTTCATCCAATGACACAAAACAACTATTGGATGCACAAGATTGGTGAAAAACCCTAATTGGACAAGAATTAGCCTAGGGAAGACGAAAATGACCTAATTGTTCATCCAATAACACAAAAAACACCTATTGGATTCACAAGATTGGTTAGAAACCCCAATTGGACAAGATTAAATTTAGGGAAGACGTAATTGACCTTAATGTTCATCCAATGAAACAAAAAACCTATTGGATGCACAAGCTTGGTTAAAAACCCTAATTGGAAAAGAATTAGCCTAGGGAGGACGAAAATGGCCTAATTGTTCATCCAATGACACAAAAATACCTATTGGATGCACAAGATTGGTTAGAAACCCTAATTGGACAAGATTAAGTTTAGGGAGGACGAAAATGACTAAATGTTCATCCAATGACAGAAAACAACTATTGGATGAACATGATTGGTTAAAAATCCTAATTGGACAAGAATAAGCCTAGGGAGGACGAAAATGACCTAATTGTTCATCCAGTGACACACACACACCTATTGGATGCACAAGATTGGTTAGAAACCCCAATTTGACACGAATAAGCCTAGGAAGACGAAAATGACCTAATTGTTCATCCAATGACACAAACGCAACTATTGAATGCACAAGATTGGTTAAAAACCCTAATTGGACAAGAATAAGCCTATGGAGGACGAAAATAACCTAATTGTTCATCCAATGACACAAACGCAACTATTGGATGCACAACATTGGTTAGAAACCCTAATTGGACAAGCATAAGTCTAGGGAGGATGAAAATGACCTTAATGTTCATCCAATGACACAAAAACACCTATTGGATGCACTAGACTGGTTAGAAATCCTAATTGGACAAGATTAAGTTTAGGGAGGACGAAAATGACCTAATTGTTCATCCAATGACACAAAACACCTATTGGATGCACAAGATTGGTTAAAAACCCTAATTGGTAAAGATTAAGTGTAGGGAGGACGAAAATGACCTAAATTTTCATCCAATGACACAAAAACACCTATTGGATGCACAAGATTGGTTAAATACCCTAATTGGACAAGACGTAGCCTAGGGAGGACGAAAATGACCTAATTGTTCATCCAATGACACAAAAACACCTATTGGATGCACAAGATTGGTTAGAAACCCTAATTGGACATGATTAAGTTTAGGGAGGACGAAAACGACCTAAATGTTCATCCAATGACACAAAAACACCTATTGGATGCACAAGATTGGTTAAAAACCCTAATTGGACAAGAATTAGGCTAGCGAAGACGAAAATGACCTAATTGTTCATCCAATAACACAAAAAACACCTATTGGATTCACAAGATTGGTTAGAAACCCTAATTGGTGGACGTGATTAAGTTTAGGGAGGACGAAAATGACCTAAATGTTCATCCAATGACACAAAACACCTATTGGATGCACAAGATTGCTTAAAAACCCTAATTGGGCAAGAATTAGCCTAGGGAGGACGAAAATGACCTAATTGTTAATCCAATGACACAAAAACACCTATTGGATGCACAAGATTGGTTAGAAACCCTTATTGGACAAGATTAAGTGTAGGGATGACGAAAATGACCTAAATATTCATCCAATGACACAAAAACACCTATTGGATGCACAAGATTGGTTAAAAACCCTAATTCGACAACATTAAGTGTAGGGAGGACGAAAATGACCTAAATGTTCATCTAATGACACAAAAACACCTATTGGATTCACAAGATTGGTTAGAAACACTAATTGGACAAGATTAAGTGTAGGGAGGACGAAAATGACCTAGATGTTCATCCAATGACACAAAACACCTATTGGATGCACAAGATTGGTTAAAAACCCTAATTGGACAAGAGTTAGCCTAGGGAGGACGAAAATGACCTAAATGTTCATCCAATGACACAAAACAACTATTGGATGCACAAGATTGCTTAAAAACCCTAATTGGACAAGAATTAGCCTAGGGAAGACGAAAATGACCTAATTGTTCATCCAATAACACAAAAAACACCTAATGGATTCACAAGATTGGTTAGGAACCCCAATTGGACAAGATTAAATTTAGGGAAGTAGAAATTGACCTAAATGTTCATCCAATGAAACAAAAAACCTATTGGATGCAAAAGATTGGTTAAAAACCCTAATTGGAAAAGAATTAGCCTAGGGAGGACGAAAATGGCCTAATTGTTCATCCAATGACACAAAAATACCTATTGGATGCACAAGATTGGTTAGAAACCCTAATTGGACAAGATTAAGTTTAGGGAGGACGAAAATGACCTAAATGTTCATCCAATTGCACAAAACACCTATTGGATGCACAAGATTGGTTAAAAACCCTAATTGGACAAGAATTAGCCTAGGGAGGACGAAAATGACCTAATTGTTCATCCAATGACACAAAACACCTATTGAATGCACAAGATTGGTTAGAAATCCTAATTGGATAAGATTAACTGTAGGGAGGACGAAAATGACCTAAATGTTCATCCAATGACACAAAACAACTATTGGATGAACAAGATTGGTTAAAAATCCTAATTGGACAAGAATAAGCCTAGGGAGGACGAAAATGACCTAATTTTTCATCCAGTGACACAAACACACGTATTGGATGCACAAGATTGGTTAGAAACCCCAATTTGACACGAATAAGCCTAGGAAGACGAAAATGACCTAATTGTTCATCCAATGACACAAACGCAACTGTTGAATGCACAAGATTGGTTAAAAACCCTAATTGGACAAGCATAAGCCTAGGGAGGATGAAAATGACCTAAATGTTCATCCAAAGACACAAAAACACCTATTCGATGCACAAGATTGGTTAGAAACCCTAATTGGACAAGATTAAGTTTAGGGAGGATGAAAATGACCTAATTGTTCATCCAATGACACAAACACACCTATTGGATGCACAAGATTGGTTAGAAACCCTAATTGGACGAGAATAAGCCTATGGAGGACGAAAATAACCTAATTGTTCATCCAATGACACAAACGCAACTATTGGATGCACAACATTGGTTAGAAACCCTAATTGGACAAGCATAAGTCAAGGGAGGATGAAAATGACCTTAATGTTCATCCAATGACACAAAAACACCTATTGGATGCACAAGATTGGTTAGAAATCCTAATTGGACAAGATTAAGTTTAAGGAGGACGAAAATGACCTAAATGTTCATCCAATGACATAAAACACCTATTGGATCACAAGATTGGTTAAAAACCTTAATTGGTAAAGATTAAGTGTAGGGAGGACGAAAATGACCTAAATTTTCATCCAATGACACAAAAACACCTATTGGATGCACAAGATTGGTTAAAAACCCTAATTGGACAAGACGTAGCCTAGGGAGGACGAAAATGACCTAATTGTTCATCCAATAACACAAAAACACCTATTGGATGCACAAGATTGGTTATAAACCCTAATTGGACATGATTAAGTGTAAGGAGGACGAAAATGAACTTAATGTTCATCCAATGACACAAAACACCTATTGGATGAACAAGATTGATTAAAAACGCTAATTGGAAAAGAATAAGCCTAGGGAGGACGAAAATGACCAAATTGTTCATCCAATAACACAAAAACACCTATTGCATTCACAAGATTGGTTAGAAACCCCAATTGGACAAGATTAAGTTTAGGGAAGATGAAATTGACCTAAATGTTCATCCAATGACACAAAAAACCTATTGGATGCACAAGATTGGTTAAACACCCTAATTGGACAAGAATTAGCCTAGGGAGGACGAAAATGACCTAATTGTTCATCCAATGACACAAAAATACCTATTGGATGCACAAGATTGGTTAGAAACCCTAATTGGACAAGATTAAGTTTATGGAGGACGAAAATGACCTAAATGTGGACTACATTAAGTGTAGGGAGAACGAAAATGACCTAATTGTTCATCCAATGACACAAAAACACCTATTGGATGCACAAGATTGGTTAGAAACCCTAATTGGACAAGATTAAGTGTAGGGAGGACGAAAATGACCTAGATGTTCATCCAATGACACAAAACACCTATTGGATGCACAATATTGGTTAAAAACCCTAATTGGACAAGAGGTAGCCTAGGGAGGACGAAAATGACCTAAATGTTCATCCAATGACACAAAACAACTATTGGATGCACAAGATTGGTTAAAAACCCTAATTGGACAAGAATTAGCCTAGGGAAGACGAAAATGACCTAATTGTTCATCCAATAACACAAAAAACACCTATTGGATTCACAAGATTGGTTAGAAACCCCAATTGGACAAGATTAAATTTAGGGAAGACAAAATTGACCTAAATGTTCATCCAATGAAACAAAAAACCTATTGGATGCACAAGATTGGTTAAAAACCCTAATTGGAAAAGAATTAGCCTAGGGAGGACGAAAATGGCCTAATTGTTCATCCAATGACCCAAAAATACCTATTGGATGCACAAGATTGGTTAGAAACCCTAATTGGACAAGATTAAGTTTAGGGAGGACGAAAATGACTAAATGTTCATCCAATGACACAAAACAACTATTGGATGAACAAGATTGGTTAAAAATCCTAATTGGACAAGAATAAGCCTAGGGAGGACGAAAATAACCTAATTGTTCATCCAATGACACAAACGCAACTATTGGATGCACAACATTGGTTAGAAACCCTAATTGGACAAGCATAAGTCAAGGGAGGATGAAAATGACCTTAATGTTCATCCAATGACACAAAAACACCTATTGGATGCACAAGATTGGTTAGAAATCCTAATTGGACAAGATTAAGTTTAGGGAGGACGAAAATGACCTAAATGTTCATCCAATGACATAAAACACCTATTGGATCACAAGATTGGTTAAAAACCTTAATTGGTAAAGATTAAGTGTAGGGAGGACGAAAATGACCTAAATTTTCATCCAATGACACAAAAACACCTATTGGATGCACAAGATTGGTTAAAAACCCTAATTGGACAAGACGTAGCCTAGGGAGGACGAAAATGACCTAATTGTTCATCCAATAACACAAAAACACCTATTGGATTCACAAGATTGGTTAGAAACCCCAATTGGACAAGATTAAATTTAGGGAAGACAAAATTGACCTAAATGTTCATCCAATGAAACAAAAAACCTATTGGATGCACAAGATTGGTTAAAAACCCTAATTGGAAAAGAATTAGCCTAGGGAGGACGAAAATGGCCTAATTGTTCATCCAATGACCCAAAAATACCTATTGGATGCACAAGATTGGTTAGAAACCCTAATTGGACAAGATTAAGTTTAGGGAGGACGAAAATGACTAAATGTTCATCCAATGACACAAAACAACTATTGGATGAACAAGATTGGTTAAAAATCCTAATTGGACAAGAATAAGCCTAGGGAGGACGAAAATGACCTAATTGTTCATCCAGTGACACAAACACACCTATTGGATGCACAAGATTGGTTAGAAACCCCAATTTGACACGAATAAGCCTAGGAAGACGAAAATGACCTAATTTTTCATCCAATGACACAAACGCAACTATTGAATGCACAAGAGTGGTTAAAAACCCTAATTGGACAAGCATAAACCTAGGGAGGATGAAAATGACCTAAATGGTCATCCAAAGACACAAAAACACCTATTCGATGCACAAGATTGGTTAGAAACCCTAATTGGACAAGATTAAGCTTAGGGAGGATGAAAATGACCTAATTGTTCATCCAATGACACAAACACACCTATTGGATGCACAAGATTGGTTAGAAACCCTAATTGGACAAGAATAAGCCTATGGAGGACGAAAATAACCTAATTGTTCATCCAATGACACAAACGCAACTATTGGATGCACAACATTGGTCAGAAACCCTAATTGGACAAGCATAAGTCTAGGGAGGATGAAAATGACCTTAATGTTCATCCAATGACACAAAAACACCTATTGGATGCACAAGATTGGTTAGAAATCCTAATTGGACAAGATTAAGTTTAGGGAGGACGAAAATGACCTAAATGTTCATCCAATGACACAAAACACCTATTGGATGCACAAGATTGGTTAAAAACCCTAATTGGTAAAGATTAAGTGTAGGGAGGACGAAAATGACCTAAATATTCATCCAATGACACAAAAACACCTATTGGATGCACAAGATTGGTTAGAAACCCTAATTGGACAAGATTAAGTGTAGGGAGGACGAAAATGACCTAGATGTTCATCCAATGACACAAAACACCTATTGGATGCACAAGATTGGTTAAAAACCCTAATTGGACAAGAGGTAGCCTAGGGAGGACGAAAATGACCTAAATGTTCATCCAATGACACAAAACAACTATTGGATGCACAAGATTGGTTAAAAACCCTAATTGGACAAGAATTAGCCTAGGGAAGACGAAAATGACCTAATTGTTCATCCAATAACACAAAAAACACCTATTGGATTCACAAGATTGGTTAGAAACCCCAATTGGACAAGATTAAATTTAGGGAAGACAAAATTGACCTAAATGTTCATCCAATGAAACAAAAAACCTATTGGATGCACAAGATTGGTTAAAAACCCTAATTGGAAAAGAATTAGCCTAGGGAGGACGAAAATGGCCTAATTGTTCATCCAATGACCCAAAAATACCTATTGGATGCACAAGATTGGTTAGAAACCCTAATTGGACAAGATTAAGTTTAGGGAGGACGAAAATGACTAAATGTTCATCCAATGACACAAAACAACTATTGGATGAACAAGATTGGTTAAAAATCCTAATTGGACAAGAATAAGCCTAGGGAGGACGAAAATAACCTAATTGTTCATCCAATGACACAAACGCAACTATTGGATGCACAACATTGGTTAGAAACCCTAATTGGACAAGCATAAGTCAAGGGAGGATGAAAATGACCTTAATGTTCATCCAATGACACAAAAACACCT
Organism: Cicer judaicum; assembly: GCA_037974835.1. NCBI lineage: Eukaryota > Viridiplantae > Streptophyta > Magnoliopsida > Fabales > Fabaceae > Cicer > Cicer judaicum. The sequence continues at coordinate 415,467 of JBBPBS010000546.1, read as the reverse complement.
ATTGGATGCACAAGATTGGTTAGAAATCCTAATTGGACAAGATTAAGTTTAGGGAGGACGAAAATGACCTAAATGTTCATCCAATGACATAAAACACCTATTGGATCACAAGATTGGTTAAAAACCTTAATTGGTAAAGATTAAGTGTAGGGAGGACGAAAATGACCTAAATTTTCATCCAATGACACAAAAACACCTATTGGATGCACAAGATTGGTTAAAAACCCTAATTGGACAAGACGTAGCCTAGGGAGGACGAAAATGACCTAATTGTTCATCCAATAACACAAAAACACCTATTGGATTCACAAGATTGGTTAGAAACCCCAATTGGACAAGATTAAATTTAGGGAAGACAAAATTGACCTAAATGTTCATCCAATGAAACAAAAAACCTATTGGATGCACAAGATTGGTTAAAAACCCTAATTGGAAAAGAATTAGCCTAGGGAGGACGAAAATGGCCTAATTGTTCATCCAATGACCCAAAAATACCTATTGGATGCACAAGATTGGTTAGAAACCCTAATTGGACAAGATTAAGTTTAGGGAGGACGAAAATGACTAAATGTTCATCCAATGACACAAAACAACTATTGGATGAACAAGATTGGTTAAAAATCCTAATTGGACAAGAATAAGCCTAGGGAGGACGAAAATGACCTAATTGTTCATCCAGTGACACAAACACACCAATTGGATGCACAAGATTGGTTAGAAACCCCAATTTGACACGAATAAGCCTAGGAAGACGAAAATGACCTAATTGTTCATCCAATGACACAAACACAACTATTGAATGCACAAGATTGGTTAAAAACCCTAATTGGACAAGCATAAACCTAGGGAGGATGAAAATGACCTAAATGTTCATCCAAAGACACAAAAACACCTATTCGATGCACAAGATTGGTTAGAAACCCTAATTGGACAAGATTAAGCTTAGGGAGGACGAAAATGACCTAATTGTTCATCCAATGACACAAACACACTTATTGGATGCACAAGATTGGTTAGAAACCCTAATTGGACAAGAATAAGCCTATGGAGGACGAAAATAACCTAATTGTTCATCCAATGACACAAACGGAACTATTGGATGCACAACATTGGTTAGAAACCCTAATTGGACAAGCATAAGTCTAGGGAGGATGAAAATGACTTTAATGTTCATCCAATGACACAAAAACACCTATTGGATGCACAAGATTGGTTAGAAATCCTAATTGGACAAGATTAAGTTTAGGGAGGACGAAAATGACCTAAATGTTCATCCAATGACACAAAACACCTATTGGATGCACAAGATTGGTTAAAAACCCTAATTGGTAAAGATTAAGTGTAGGGAGGACGAAAATGACCTAAATATTCATCCAATGACACAAAAACACCTATTGGATGCACAAGATTGGTTAGAAACCCTAATTGGACAAGATTAAGTGTAGGGAGGACGAAAATGACCTAGATGTTCATCCAATGACACAAAACACCTATTGGATGCACAAGATTGGTTAAAAACCCTAATTGGACAAGAGGTAGCCTAGGGAGGACGAAAATGACCTAAATGTTCATCCAATGACACAAAACAACTATTGGATGCACAAGATTGGTTAAAAACCCTAATTGGACAAGAATTAGCCTAGGGAAGACGAAAATGACCTAATTGTTCATCCAATAACACAAAAAACACCTATTGGATTCACAAGATTGGTTAGAAACCCCAATTGGACAAGATTAAATTTAGGGAAGACGAAATTGACCTAAATGTTCATCCAATGAAACAAAAAACCTATTGGATGCACAAGATTGGTTAAAAACCCTAATTGGAAAAGAATTAGCCTAGGGAGGACGAAAATGGCCTAATTTTTCATCCAATGACACAAAAATACCTATTGGATGCACAAGATTGGTTAGAAACCCTAATTGGACAAGATTAAATATAGGGAGGACGAAAATGACCTAAATGTTCATCCAATTGCACAAAACACCTATTGGATGCACAAGATTGGTTAAAAACCCTAATTGGACAAGAATTAGCCTAGGGAGGACGAAAATGACCTAATTGTTCATCCAATGACACAAAACACCTATTGAATGCACAAGATTGGTTAGAAACCCTAATTGGACAAGATTAAGTGTAGGGAGGACGAAAATGACTAAATGTTCATCCAATGACACAAAACAACTATTGGATGAACAAGATTGGTTAAAAATCCTAATTGGACAAGAATAAGCCTAGGGAGGACGAAAATGACCTAATTGTTCATCCAGTGACACAAACACATCTAATGGATGCACAAGATTGGTTAGAAACACCAATTTGACACGAATAAGCCTAGGAAGACGAAAATGACCTAATTGTTCATCCAATGACACAAACGCAACTATTGAATGCACAAGATTGGTTAAAAACCCTAATTGGACAAGCATAAACCTAGGGAGGATGAAAATGACCTAAATGTTCATCCAAAGACACAAAAACACCTATTGGATGCACAAGATTGGTTAGAAATCCTAATTGGACAAGATTAAGTTTAGGGAAGACGAAAATGACCTAAATGTTCATCCAATGCCACAAAACACCTATTGGATGCACAAGATTGGTTAAAAACCCTAATTGGTAAAGATTAAGTGTAGGGAGGACGAAAATGACCTAAATTTTTATCCAATGACACAAAAACACCTATTGGATGCACAAGATTGGTTAGAAATCCTAATTGGACAAGATTAAGTTTAGGGAGGACGAAAATGACCTAAATGTTCATCCAATGACACAAAACACCTATTGGATGCACAAGATTGGTTAAAAACCCTAATTGGTAAAGATTAAGTGTAGGGAGGACGAAAATGACCTAAATTTTCATCCAATGACACAAAAACACCTATTGGATGTACAAGATTGGATAAATACCCTAATTGGACAAGACGTAGCCTAGGGAGGACGAAAATGACCTAATTGTTCATCCAATGACACAAAAACACCTATTGGATGCACAAGATTGGTTAGAAACCCTAATTGGACATGATTAAGTTTAGGGAGGACGAAAACGACCTAAATGTTCATCCAATGACACAAAAACACCTATTGGATGCACAAGATTGGTTAAAAACCCTAATTGGACAAGAATTAGCCTTGGGAGGACGAAAATGACCTAATTGTTCATCCAATGACACAAAACACCTATTGGATGCACAAGATTGGTTAGAAACCCTAATTGGACAAGATTAAGTGTAGGGAGGACGAAAATGACCAAAATGTTCATCCAACGACACAAAACAACTATTGGATGCACAAGATTGGTTAAAAATCCTAATTGGACAAGAATAAGCCTAGGGAGGACAAAAATGACCTAATTGTTCCTCCAGTGACACAAACACACCTATTGGATTCACAAGATTGGTTAGAAACCGCAATTTGACACGAATAAGCCTAGGAAGACGAAAATGACCTAAATGTTCATCCAATGACACAAAACACCTATTGGATGCACAAGATTGGTTAAAAACCCTAATTGGACAAGATTAAGTGTAGGGAGGACGAAAAGGACCTAAATGTTCATCCAATGACACAAAAACACCTATTGGATGCACAAGATTGGTTAAAAACCCTAATTGAACAAGAATAAGCCTAGGGAGGATGAAAATGACCTAAATGTTCATCCAAAGACACAAAAACACCTATTGGATGCACAAGATTGGTTAGAAACCCTAATTGGACAAGAATAAGCCTAGGAAGACGAAAATGACCTAATTGTTCATCCAATGACACAAACGCAACTATTGGATGCACAAGATTGGTTAAAAACCCTAATTGGACAAGCATAAGCCTAGGGAGGATGAAAATGACGTAAATGTTCATCCAAAGACACAAAAACACCTATTGGATGCAAAACATTGGTTAAAAACCCTAATTGGACAAGATTAAGTGCAGGGAGGACGAAAATGACCTAAATGTTCGTCCAATGACACAAAAACACCTATTGGATGCACAAGATTGGTTAAAAACCCTAATTGGACTAGAATAAGCCTAGGGACGTTGAAAATGACCAAATTGTTCATCCAATCATACAAAACACCTACTGGATGCACAAGATTGGTTAAATACCCTAATTGAAAAAAAATTAGCTTTGGGAGGACAAAAAGGACCTAAATGTTCATCCAATGACACAAAAACACCAATTGGATGCACAAGATTGGTTAGAAACCTTAATTGGACAAGAATTAGCCTAGTGAGGACGAAAATGACCTAATTGTTAATCTAGAGACACAAAAACACCTATTGGATGCACAAGATTGGTTAAAAACCCTAATTCGACAAGAATTAGCCTACGGATGACGAAAATGACCTAATTGTTCATCCAATGACACATAAACACCTATTGGATGCACAAGATTGGTTAGAAATCCTAATTGGACAAGATTAAGTTTAGGGAGGACGAAAGTGACCTAAATATTGATCCAATGACACAAAACACCTATTGGAGGCACAAAATTGGTTAAAAACCCTAATTGGACAAGATTAAGTGTAGGGAGGACGAAAATGACCTAAATGTTCATCCAATGACACAAAAACACCTATTGGATGCACAAGATTGGTTAGAAACCCTAACTGGACAAGATTAAGTGTAGGGATGACGAGAATGACTTAAATATTCATCCAACGACACAAAAACACCTATTGGATGCACAACATTGGTTAAAAACCCTAATTGGACAACATTAAGTGTAGGGAGGAAGAAAATGACCTAAATGTTCATCCAATAACACAAAAGACCTATTGGATGAACATGATTGGTTAAAAACCCTAATTGGACAAGAATTAGCCTAGGTAGGACGAAAATGACCTAATTGTTCAACCAATAACACAAAAACACCTATTGGATTCACAAGATTGGTTAAAAACCCTAATTGGACATGATTAAGTTTAGGGAGGACGAAAATGACCTAAATGTTCATCGAATTGCACAAAACACCTATTGGATGCACAAGATTGGTTAAAAACCCTAATTCGACAAGAATTAGCCTACGGATGACGAAAATGACCTAATTGTTCATCCAATGACACATAAACACCTATTGGATGGACAAGATTGGTTAGAAATCCTAATTGGACAAGATTAAGTTTAGGGACGACGAAAAAGACCTAAATGTTCATCCAATGACACAAAACACCTATTGGATGCACAAGATTGGTTAGAAACCCTAATTGGACAAGATTAAGTGTAGGGAGGACGAAAATGACCTTAATGTTGATCCAATGACACAAAACACCTGTTGGATGCACAAGATTGGTTAAAAACCCTAATTGGACAACAATTAGCCTAGGGAGGACGAAAATGACCTAATTGTTCATCCAATGACAAAAAAACACCTATTGGATGCACAACATTAATTAGAAACCACAATTGGACATGATTAAGTTTAGGGAGGACGAAAAAGACCTAAATGTTCATCCAATGACACAAAACACCTATTGGATGCACAACATTAGTTAGAAACCCTAATTGGACAAGATTAAGTTTAGGGAGGACGAAAAGGACCTAAATGTTCATCCAATAACACAAAAACACCTATTGGATGCACAAGATTGGTTAAAAACCCTAATTGGACAAGAATAAGCCTAGGGAGGACGAAAATGACCTAATTGTTCATCCAATGACACAAACACACCTATTGGATGCACAAGATTGGTTAGAAACCCTAATTGGACAAGAATAAGCCTAGGGAGGATGAAAATGACCTAAATGTTCATCCAAAGACACAAAAACACCTATAGGATGCACAAGATTGGTTAGAAACCCTAATTGGACAAGATTAAGTTTAGGGAGGATGAAAATGACCTAATTGATCATCCAATGACACAAACACACCTATTGGATGCACAAGATTGGTTAGAAACCCTAATTGGACAAGAATAAGCCTAGGGAGAACGAAAATGACCTAATTGTTCCTCCAATGACACAAACGCAACTATTGGATGCACAAGATTGGTTAGACATTCTAATTGGACAAGCATAAGCCTAGGAAGACGAAAATGACCTAATTGCTCATCCAATTACACAAACGCAACTATTGGATGCACAAGATTGGTTAAAAACCCTAATTGGACAAGCATAAGCCTAGGGAGGATAAAAATGACGTAAATGTTCATCCAAAGACACAAAAACACCTATTGGACGCACAAGATTGGTTAGAAACCCTAATTGGACAAGATTATGTTTAGGGAGGATGAAAATGACCTAATTGTTCATCCAATGACACAAACACACATATTGGATGCACAAGATTGGTTAGAAACCCTAATTGGAAAAGAATTAGCCTAGGAAGACGAAAATGACCTAATTGTTCATCCAATGACACAAACGCAACTATTGGATGCACAAGATTGGTTAAAAACCCTAATTGGACAACCATAAGCCTAGGGAGGATGAAAATGACCTAAATGTTCATCCAAAGACAAAAAAACAACTATTGGATGCAAAAGATTGGTTAAAAACCCTAATTGGACAAGATTAACTGAAGGGAGGACGAAAATGACCTTAATGTTGATCCAATGACACAAAACACCTGTTGGATGCACAAGATTGGTTAAAAACCCTAATTGGAAACAAATTAGCCTTGGGAGGACGAAAATGACCTAAATGTTCATCCAATGACACAAAAACACCTATTGGATGCACAAGATTGGTTAAAAACCCTAATTGGACAAGATTAACTGAAGGGAGGACGAAAATGACCTTAATGTTGATCCAATTACACAAAACACCTGTTGGATGCACAAGATTGGTTAAAAACCCTAATTGGACAACAATTAGCCTAGGGAGGACGAAAATAACCTAATTGTTCATCCAATGACAAAAAAACACCTATTGGATGCACAAAATTAATTAGAAACCCCAATTGGACATGATTAAGTTTAGGGAGGACGAAAATGACCTAAATGTTCATCCAATGACACAAGACACCTATTGGATGCACAAGATTGGTTAGAAACCCTAATTGGACAAGATTAAGTGTAGGGAGGATGAAAAGGACCTAAATGTTCATCCAACGACACAAAAACACCTATTGGATGCACAAGATTGGTTAGAAACCCTAATTGGACAAGATTAAGTGTAGGGATGACGAAAAAGACCTAAATTTTCATCCAATGACACAAAAACACCTATTGGATGCACAACATTAGTTAGAAACCCTAATTGGACAAGATTAAGTTTAGGGAGGACGAAAAGGACCTAAATGTTCATCCAATAACACAAAAACACCTATTGGATGCACAAGATTGGTTAAAAACCCTAATTGGACAAGAATAAGCCTAGGGAGGACGAAAATGACCTAATTGTTCATCCAATGACACAAACACACCTATTGGATGCACAAGATTGGTTAGAAACCCTAATTGGACAAGAATAAGCCTAGGGAGGATGAAAATGACCTAAATGTTCATCCAAAGACACAAAAACACCTATAGGATGCACAAGATTGGTTAGAAACCCTAATTGGACAAGATTAAGTTTAGGGAGGATGAAAATGACCTAATTGATCATCCAATGACACAAACACACCTATTGGATGCACAAGATTGGTTAGAAACCCTAATTGGACAAGAATAAGCCTAGGGAGAACGAAAATGACCTAATTGTTCCTCCAATGACACAAACGCAACTATTGGATGCACAAGATTGGTTAGAAATTCTAATTGGACAAGCATAAGCCTAGGAAGACGAAAATGACCTAATTGCTCATCCAATTACACAAACGCAACTATTGGATGCACAAGATTGGTTAAAAACCCTAATTGGACAAGCATAAGCCTAGGGAGGATAAAAATGACGTAAATGTTCATCCAAAGACACAAAAACACCTATTGGACGCACAAGATTGGTTAGAAACCCTAATTGGACAAGATTATGTTTAGGGAGGATGAAAATGACCTAATTGTTCATCCAATGACACAAACACACATATTGGATGCACAAGATTGGTTAGAAACCCTAATTGGAAAAGAATAAGCCTAGGAAGACGAAAATGACCTAATTGTTCATCCAATGACACAAACGCAACTATTGGATGCCCAAGATTGGTTAAAAACCCTAATTGGACAACCATAAGCCTAGGGAGGATGAAAATGACCTAAATGTTCATCCAAAGACAAAAAAACAACTATTGGATGCAAAAGATTGGTTAAAAACCCTAATTGGACAAGATTAACTGAAGGGAGGACGAAAATGACCTTAATGTTGATCCAATTACACAAAACACCTGTTGGATGCACAAGATTGGTTAAAAACCCTAATTGGACAACAATTAGCCTAGGGAGGACGAAAATAACCTAATTGTTCATCCAATGACAAAAAAACACCTATTGGATGCACAACATTAATTAGAAACCCCAATTGGACATGATTAAGTTTAGGGAGGACGAAAATGACCTAAATGTTCATCCAATGACACAAAACACCTATTGGATGCACAAGATTGGTTAGAAACCCTAATTGGACAAGATTAAGTGTAGGGAGGACGAAAAGGACCTAAATGTTCATCCAACGACACAAAAACACCTATTGGATGCACAAGATTGGTTAGAAACCCTAATTGGACAAGATTAAGTGTAGGGATGACGAAAAAGACCTAAATTTTCATCCAATGACACAAAAACACCTATTGGATGCAGAAGATTGGTTAAAAACCCTAATTGGACAAGAATAAGCCTAGGGAGGACGAAAATGACCTAATTGTTCATCCAATGACACAAACACACCTATTGGATGCACAAGATTGGTTAGAAACCCTAATTGGACAAGAATAAGCCTAGGAAGACGAACATGACCTAATTGTTCCTCCAATTACACAAACGCAACTATTGGATGCACAAGATTGGTTAAAAACCCTAATTGGACAAGCATAAGCCTAGGGAGGATGAAAATGACCTAAATGTTCATCCAAAGACACAAAAACACCTATTGGATGCACAAGATTGGTTAGAAACCCTAATTGGACAAGATTAAGTTTAGGGAGGATGAAAATGACCTAATTGATCATCCAATGACACAAACACACCTATTGGATGCACAAGATTGGTTAGAAACCCTAATTGGACAAGAATAAGCCTAAGGAGAACGAAAATGACCTAATTGTTCCTCCAATGACACAAACGCAACTATTGGATGCACAAGATTTGTTTGACATTCTAATTGGACAAGCATAAGCCTAGGAAGACGAAAATGACCTAATTGCTCATCCAATTACACAAACGCAACTATTGGATGCACAAGATTGGTTAAAAACCCTAATTGGACAAGCATAAGCCTAGGGAGGATAAAAATGACGTAAATATTCATCCAAAGACACAAAAACACCTATTGGACGCACAAGATTGGTTAGAAACCCTAATTGGACAAGATTATGTTTAGGGAGGATGAAAATGACCTAATTGTTCATCCAATGACACAAACACACCTATTGGATGCACAAGATTGGTTAGAAACCCTAATTGGAAAAGAATAAGCCTAGGAAGACGAAAATGACCTAATTGTTCATCCAATGACACAAACGCAACTATTGGATGCACAAGATTGGTTAAAAACCCTAATTGGACAACCATAAGCCTAGGGAGGATGAAAATGACCTAAATGTTCATCCAAATACACAAAAACAACTATTGGATGCAAAAGATTGGTTAAAAACCCTAATTGGACAAGATTAACTGAAGGGAGGACGAAAATGACCTTAATGTTGATCCAATTACACAAAACACCTGTTGGATGCACAAGATTGGTTAAAAACCCTAATTGGACAACAATTAGCCTAGGGAGGACGAAAATAACCTAATTGTTCATCCAATGACAAAAAAACACCTATTGGATGCACAACATTAATTAGAAACCCCAATTGGACATGATTAAGTTTAGGGAGGACGAAAATGACCTAAATGTTCATCCAATGACACAAAACACCTATTGGATGCACAAGATTGGTTAGAAACCCTAATTGGACAAGATTAAGTGTAGGGAGGACGAAAAGGACCTAAATGTTCATCCAACGACACAAAAACACCTATTGGATGCACAAGATTGGTTAGAAACCCTAATTGGACAAGATTAAGTGTAGGGATGACGAAAAAGACCTAAATTTTCATCCAATGACACAAAAACACCTATTGGATGCACAAGATTGGTTAAAAACCCTAATTGGACAACATTAAGTGTAGGGAGGACGAAAATGACCTAAATGCTCATCCAATAACACAAAACACCTATTGGATGAACATGATTGGTTAAAAACCCTAATTGGACAAGAATTAGCCTAGGTAGGACGAAAATGACCTAATTGTTCAACCAATAACACAAAAACACCTATTGGATTCACAAGATTGGTTAAAAACCCCAATTGGACATGATTAAGTTTAGGAAGGACGAAAATGACCTAAATGTTCATCGAATTGCACAAAACACCTATTGGATGCACAACATTAGTTAGAAACCCTAATTGGACAAGATTAAGTATAGGGAGGGCGAAAAGGACCTAAATGTTCATCCAATAACACAAAAACACCTATTGGATGCAGAAGATTGGTTAAAAACCCTAATTGGACAAGAATAAGCCTAGGGAGGACGAAAATGACCTAATTGTTCATCCAATGACACAAACACACCTATTGGATGCACAAGATTGGTTAGAAACCCTAATTGGACAAGAATAAGCCTAGGAAGACGAACATGACCTAATTGTTCCTCCAATTACACAAACGCAACTATTGGATGCACAAGATTGGTTAAAAACCCTAATTGGACAAGCATAAGCCTAGGGAGGATGAAAATGACCTAAATGTTCATCCAAAGACACAAAAACACCTATTGGATGCACAAGATTGGTTAGAAACCCTAATTGGACAAGATTAAGTTTAGGGAGGATGAAAATGACCTAATTGTTCATCCAATGACACAAACACACCTATTGGATGCACAAGATTGGTTAGAAACCCTAATTGGACAAGAATAAGCCTAGGGAGGACGAAAATGACCTAATTGTTCATCCATTGACACAAACACACCTATTGGATGCAAAAGATTGGTTAGAAACCCTAATTGGACAAGAATAAGCCTAGGGAGGACGAAAATGACCTAATTGTTCATCCAATGACACAAACACACCTATTGGATGCACAAGATTCGTTAAAAACCCTAATTGGACAAGAATAAGCCTAGGGAGGACGAAAATGACCTAAATGTTCATCCAATGACACAAACACACATATTGGATGCACAAGATTCGTTAAAAACCCTAATTGGACAAGAATAAGCCTAGGGAGGACGAAAATGACCTAAATGTTCATCCAATGACACAAACACACCTATTGGATGCACAAGATTGGTTAGAAACCCTAATTGGACAAGAATAAGCCTAGGGAGGACAAAAATAACCTAAATGTTCATCCAATGACACAAACACACCTATTGGATGCACAAGATTCGTTAGAAACCCTAATTGGACACGAATCAGCCTAGGGACGGCGAAAATGACCTAAATGTTCATCCAATGACACAAACACACCTATTGGATGCACAAGATTGGTTAGAAATCCTAATTGGCCAAGAATATGCCTAGGGAGGACGAAAATGACCTAAATGTTCATCCAATGACACAAACACACCTATTGGATGCACAAGATTGGTTAGAAACCCTAATTGGACAAGAATCAGCCTAGGGAGGACGAAAATGACCTAAATGTTCATCCAATGACACAAACACAACTATTGGATGCACAAGATTGGTTAGAAACCCTAATTGGACAAGAATAAGCCTAGGGAGGACGAAAATGACCTAAATGTTCATCCAATGACACAAACACACCTATTGGATGCACAAGATTGGTTGAAAACCCTAATTGGACAAGAATAAGCCTAGGGACGACGAAAATGACCTAAATGTTCATCCAATGACACAAACACACCTATTGGATGCACAAGATTGGTTGAAAACCCTAATTGGACAAGTTTCAGGATAGGGACGACGAAAATAACCTAAATGTTCATCCAATGACACAAACACACCTATTGGATGCCCAAGATTGGTTAGAAACCCTAATTGGACAAGAATAAGCCTAGGGAGGACAAAAATGACCTAGATGTTCATCCAATGACACAAACACACCTATTGGATGCACAAGATTGGTTAGAAACCCTAATTGGACAAGAATAAGCCTAGGGAGGACGAAAATGACCTAAATGTTCATCCAATGACACAAACACACCTATTGGATGCACAAGATTGGTTAAAAACCCTAATTGGACAAGAATAAGCCTAGGGAGGACGAAAATGACCTAATTGTTCATCCAATGACACAAACACACCTATTGGATGCACAAGATTGGTTAGAAACGCTAATTGGACAAGAATAAGCCTAGGAAGACGAAAATGACCTAATTGTTCCTCCAATTACACAAACGCAACTATTGGATGCACAAGATTGGTTAAAAACCCTAATTGGACAAGCATAAGCCTAGGGAGGATGAAAATGACCTAAATGTTCATCCAAAGACACAAAAACACCTATTGGATGCACAAGATTGGTTAGAAACCCTAATTGGACAAGATTAAGTTTAGGGAGGATGAAAATGACCTAATTGATCATCCAATGACACAAACACACCTATTGGATGCACAAGATTGGTTAGAAACCCTAATTGGACAAGAATAAGCCTAGGGAGAACGAAAATGACCTAATTGTTCCTCCAATGACACAAACGCAACTATTGGATGCACAAGATTTGTTTGACATTCTAATTGGACAAGCATAAGCCTAGGAAGACGAAAATGACCTAATTGCTCATCCAATTACACAAACGCAACTATTGGATGCACAAGATTGGTTAAAAACCCTAATTGGACAAGCATAAGCCTAGGGAGGATAAAAATGACGTAAATATTGATCCAAAGACACAAAAACACCTATTGGACGCACAAGATTGGTTAGAAACCCTAATTGGACAAGATTATGTTTAGGGAGGATGAAAATGACCTAATTCTTCATCCAATGACACAAACACACCTATTGGATGCACAAGATTGGTTAGAAACCCTAATTGGAAAAGAATAAGCCTAGGAAGACGAAAATGACTTAATTGTTCATCCAATGACACAAACGCAACTATTGGATGCACAAGATTGGTTAAAAACCCTAATTGGACAACCATAAGCCTAGGGAGGATGAAAATGACCTAAATGTTCATCCAAAGACACAAAAACACCTATTGGATGCAAAAGATTGGTTAAAAACCCTAATTGGACAAGATTAGGTGTAGGGAGGACGAAAATGACCTAAATGTTCGTCCAATGACACAAAAACACCTATTAGATGCACAGGATTGGTAAAAACCCCTAATTGGAAACAAATTAGCCTTGGGAGGACGAAAATGACCTAAATGTTCCTCCAATGACACAAAAACACCTATTGGATGCACAAGATTGGTTAAAAACCCTAATTGGACAAGATTAACTAAAGGGAGGACGAAAATGACCTTAATGTTGATCCAATGACACAAAACACCTGTTGGATGCACAAGATTGGTTAAAAACCCTAATTGGACAACAATTAGCCTAGGGAGGACGAAAATGACCTAATTGTTCATCCAATGACAAAAAAACACCTATTGGATGCACAACATTAATTAGAAACCCCTAATTGGACAAGATTAAGTGTAGGGAGGACGAAAAGGACCTAAATGTTCATCCAACGACACAAAAACACCTATTGGATGCACAAGATTGGTTAGAAACCCTAATTGGACAAGATTAAGTGTAGCGATGACGAAAATGACCTAAATTTTCATCCAATGAGACAAAAACATCTATTGGATGCACAAGATTGGTTAAAAACCCTAATTGGACAACATTAAGTGTAGGGAGGACGAAAATGACCTAAATGTTCATCCAATAACACAAAACACCTATTGGATGAACATGATTGGTTAAAAACCCTAATTGGACAAGAATTAGCCTAGGCAGGACGAAATTGACCTAATTGTTCAACCAATAACACAAAAACACCTATTGGATTCACAAGATTGGTTAAAAACCCTAATTGGACATGATTAAGTTTAGGGAGGACGAAAATGACCTAAATGTTCATCGAATTGCACAAAACACCTATTGGATGCACAAGATTGGTTAAAAACCCTAATTCCACAAGAATTAGCCTACGGATGACGAAAATGACGTAATTGTTCATCCAATGATACATAAACACCTATTGGATGGACAAGATTGGTTAGAAATCCTAATTGGACAAGATTAAGTTTAGGGAGGACGAAAGTGACCTAAATGTTCATCCAATGACACAAAACACCTATTGGATGCACAAGATTGGTTAGAAACCCTAATTGGACAAGATTAACTGTAGGGAGGAAGAAAATGACCTTAATGTTGATCCAATGACACAAAACACCTGTTGGATGCACAAGATTGGTTAAAAACCCTAATTGGACAACAATTAGCCTAGGGAGGACGAAAATGACCTAATTGTTCATCCAATGACAAAAAAACACCTATTGGATGCACAACATTAATTAGAAACCCCAATTGGACATGATTAAGTGTAGGGAGGACGAAAATGACCTAAATGTTCATCCAATGACACAAAACACCTATTGGATGCACAACATTAGTTAGAAACCCAAATTGGACAAGATTAAGGGTAGGGAGGACGAAAAGGACCTAAATGTTCATCCAATAACACAAAAACACCTATTGGATGCACAAGATTGGTTAAAAACCCTAATTGGACAAGAATAAGCCTAGGGAGGACGAAAATGACCTAATTGTTCATCCAATGACACAAACACACCTATTGGATGCACAAGATTGGTTAGAAACGCTAATTGGACAAGAATAAGCCTAGGAAGACGAACATGACCTAATTGTTCCTCCAATTACACAAACGCAACTATTGGATGCACAAGATTGGTTAAAAACCCTAATTGCACAAGCATAAGCCTAGGGAGGATGAAAATGACCTAAATGTTCATCCAAAGACACAAAAACACCTATTGGATGCACAAGATTGGTTAGAAACCCTAATTGGACAAGATTAAATTTAGGGAGGATGAAAATGACCTAATTGATCATCCAATGACACAAACACACCTATTGGATGCACAAGATTGGTTAGAAACCCTAATTAGACAAGAATAAGCCTAGGGAGAACGACAATGACCTAATTGTTCCTCCAATGACACAAACGCAACTATTGGATGCACAAGATTGGTTAGAAATTCTAATTGGACAAGCATAAGCCTACGAAGATGAAAATGACCTAATTGCTCATCCAATTACACAAACGCAACTATTGGATGTACAAGATGGGTTAAAAACCCTAATTGGACAAGCATAAGCCTAGGGAGGATAAAAATGACGTAAATGTTCATCCAAAGACACAAAAACACCTATTGGACGCACAAGATTGGTTAGAAACCCTAATTGGACAAGATTATGTTTAGGGAGGATGAAAATGACCTAATTGTTCATCCAATGACACAAACACACCTATTGGATGCACAAGATTGGTTAGAAACCCTAATTGGAAAAGAATAAGCCTAGGAAGACAAAAATGACCTAATTGTTCATCCAATGACACAAACGCAACTATTGGATGCACAAGATTGGTTAAAAACCCTAATTGGACAAGCATAAGCCTAGGGAGGATGAAAATGACCTAAATGTTCATCCAAAGACACAAAAACACCTATTGGATGCACAAGATTGGTTAGAAACCCTAAATGGACAAGATTAAGTTTAGGGAGGATGAAAATGACCTAATTGATCATCCAATGACACAAACACACCTATTGGATGCACAAGATTGGTTAGAAACCCTAATTGGACAAGAATAAGCCTAGGGAGAACGAAAATGACCTAATTGTTCCTCCAATGACACAAACGCAACTATTGGATGCACAAGATTTGTTTGACATTCTAATTGGACAAGCATAAGCCTAGGAAGACGAAAATGACCTAATTGCTCATCCAATTACACAAACGCAACTATTGGATGCACAAGATTGGTTAAAAACCCTAATTGGACAAGCATAAGCCTAGGGAGGATAAAAATGACGTAAATATTCATCCAAAGACACAAAAACACCTATTGGACGCACAAGATTGGTTAGAAACCCTAATTGGACAAGATTATGTTTAGGGAGGATGAAAATGACCTAATTGTTCATCCAATGACACAAACACACCTATTGGATGCACAAGATTGGTTAGAAACCCTAATTGGAAAAGAATAAGCCTAGGAAGACAAAAATGACCTAATTGTTCATCCAATGACACAAACGCAACTATTGGATGCACAAGATTGGTTAAAAACCCTAATTGGACAAGCATAAGCCTAGGGAGGATGAAAATGACCTAAATGTTCATCCAAAGACACAAAAACACCTATTGGATGCACAAGATTGGTTAGAAACCCTAATTGGACAAGATTAAGTGTAGGGATGACGAAAATGACCTAAATATTCATCCAATGACACAAAAACACCTATTGGATGCACAAGATTGGTTAAAAACCCTAATTCGACAAGAATTAGCCTACGGATGACGAAAATGACCTAATTGTTCATCCAATGACACATAAACACCTATTGGATGCACAAGATTGGTTAGAAATCCTAATTGGACAAGATTAAGTTTAGGGAGGACGAAAGTGACCTAAATGTTGATCCAATGACACAAAACACCTATTGGATGCACAAGATTGGTTAAAAACCCTAATTGGACAAGATTAAGTGTAGGGAGGACGAAAATGACCTAAATGTTCATCCAATGACACAAAAACATCTATTGGATGCACAAGATTGGTTAGAAACCCTAATTGGACAAGATTAAGTGTAGGGATGACGAAAATAACCTAAATATTCATCCAATGACACAAAAACACCTATTGGATGCACAAGATTGGTTAAAAACCCTAATTGGACAACATTATGTGTAGGGAAGACGAAAATGACCTAAATGTTCATCCAATAACACAAAACACCTATTGGATGAACATCATTAGTTAAAAACCCTAATTGGACAAGAATTAGCCTAGGGAGGACGAAAATGACCTAATTGTTCAACCAATAACACAAAAACACCTATTGGATTCACAAGATTGGTTAAAAACCCTAATTGGACATGATTAAGTTTAGGGAGGACGAAAATGACCTAAATGTTCATCGAATTGCACAAAACACCTATTGGATGCACAAGATTGGTTAAAAACCCTAATTCCACAAGAATTAGCCTACGGATGACGAAAATGACGTAATTGTTCATCCAATGATACATAAACACCTATTGGATGGACAAGATTGGTTAGAAATCCTAATTGGACAAGATTAAGTTTAGGGAGGACGAAAGTGACCTAAATGTTCATCCAATGACACAAAACACCTATTGGATGCACAAGATTGGTTAGAAACCCTAATTGGACAAGATTAACTGTAGGGAGGAAGAAAATGACCTTAATGTTGATCCAATGACACAAAACACCTGTTGGATGCACAAGATTGGTTAAAAACCCTAATTGGACAACAATTAGCCTAGGGAGGACGAAAATGACCTAATTGTTCATCCAATGACAAAAAAACACCTATTGGATGCACAACATTAATTAGAAACCCCAATTGGACATGATTAAGTGTAGGGAGGACGAAAATGACCTAAATGTTCATCCAATGACACAAAACACCTATTGGATGCACAACATTAGTTAGAAACCCAAATTGGACAAGATTAAGGGTAGGGAGGACGAAAAGGACCTAAATGTTCATCCAATAACACAAAAACACCTATTGGATGCACAAGATTGGTTAAAAACCCTAATTGGACAAGAATAAGCCTAGGGAGGACGAAAATGACCTAATTGTTCATCCAATGACACAAACACACCTATTGGATGCACAAGATTGGTTAGAAACGCTAATTGGACAAGAATAAGCCTAGGAAGACGAACATGACCTAATTGTTCCTCCAATTACACAAACGCAACTATTGGATGCACAAGATTGGTTAAAAACCCTAATTGCACAAGCATAAGCCTAGGGAGGATGAAAATGACCTAAATGTTCATCCAAAGACACAAAAACACCTATTGGATGCACAAGATTGGTTAGAAACCCTAATTGGACAAGATTAAATTTAGGGAGGATGAAAATGACCTAATTGATCATCCAATGACACAAACACACCTATTGGATGCACAAGATTGGTTAGAAACCCTAATTAGACAAGAATAAGCCTAGGGAGAACGACAATGACCTAATTGTTCCTCCAATGACACAAACGCAACTATTGGATGCACAAGATTGGTTAGAAATTCTAATTGGACAAGCATAAGCCTACGAAGACGAAAATGACCTAATTGCTCATCCAATTACACAAACGCAACTATTGGATGCACAAGATGGGTTAAAAACCCTAATTGGACAAGCATAAGCCTAGGGAGGATAAAAATGACGTAAATGTTCATCCAAAGACACAAAAACACCTATTGGACGCACAACATTGGTTAGAAACCCTAATTGGACAAGATTATGTTTAGGGAGGATGAAAATGACCTAATTGTTTATCCAATGACACAAACACACCTATTGGATGCACAAGATTGGTTAGAAACCCTAATTGGAAAAGAATAAGCCTAGGAAGACAAAAATGACCTAATTGTTCATCCAATGACACAAACGCAACTATTGGATGCACAAGATTGGTTAAAAACCCTAATTGGACAAGCATAAGCCTAGGGAGGATGAAAATGACCTAAATGTTCATCAAAAGACACAAAAACACCTATTGGATGCAAAAGATTGGTTAAAAACCCTAATTGGACAAGATTAGGTGTAGGGAGGACGAAAATGACCTAAATGTTCGTCCAATGACACAAAAACACCTATTAGATGCACAAGATAGGTTAAAAACCCTAATTGGAAACAAATTAGCCTTGGGAGGACGAAAATGATCTAAATGTTCATCCAATGACACAAAAACACCTATTGGATGCACAAGATTGGTTAAAAACCCTAATTGGATAAGATTAACTGAAGGGAGGACGAAAATGACCTTAATGTTGATCCAATGACACAAAACACCTGTTGGATGCACAAGATTAATTAAAAACCCTAATTGGACAACAATTAGCCTAGGGAGGACGAAAATGACCTAACTGTTCATCCAATGACAAAAAAACACCTATTGGATGCACAACATTAATTAGAAACCCCAATTGGACATGATTAAGTTTAGGGAGGACGAAAATGACCTAAATGTTCATCCAATGACACAAAACACCTATTGGATGCACAAGATTGGTTAGAAACCCTAATTGGACAAGATTAAGTGTAGGGAGGACGAAAAGGACCTAAATGTTCATCCAATGACACAAAAACACCTATTGGATGCACAAGATTGGTTAAAAACCCTAATTGGACAAGAATAAGCCTAGGGAGGACGAAAATGACCTAATTGTTCATCCAATGACACAAACACACCTATTGGATGCACAAGATTGGTTAGAAACGCTAATTGGACAAGAATAAGCCTAGGAAGACGAAAATGACCTAATTGTTCCTCCAATTACACAAACGCAACTATTGGATGCACAAGATTGGTTAAAAACCCTAATTGGACAAGCATAAGCCTAGGGAGGATGAAAATGACCTAAATGTTCATCCAAAGACACAAAAACACCTATTGGATGCACAAGATTGGTTAGAAACCCTAATTGGACAAGAATAAGTTTAGGGAGGATGAAAATGACCTAATTGTTCATCCAATGACACAAACACACCTATTGGATGCACAAGATTGGTTAGAAACCCTAATTGGACAAGAATAAGCCTAGGGAGAACGAAAATGACCTAATTGTTCCTCCAATGACACAAACGCAACTATTGGATGCACAAGATTTGTTTGACATTCTAATTGGACAAGCATAAGCCTAGGAAGACGAAAATGACCTAATTGCTCATCCAATTACACAAACGCAACTATTGGATGCACAAGATTGGTTAAAAACCCTAATTGGACAAGCATAAGCCTAGGGAGGATAAAAATGACGTAAATATTCATCCAAAGACACAAAAACACCTATTGGACGCACAAGATTGGTTAGAAACCCTAATTGGACAAGATTATGTTTAGGGAGGATGAAAATGACCTAATTGTTCATCCAATGACACAAACACACCTATTGGATGCACAAGATTGGTTAGAAACCCTAATTGGAAAAGAATAAGCCTAGGAAGACGAAAATGACCTAATTGTTCATCCAATGACACAAACGCAACTATTGGATGCACAAGATTGGTTAAAAACCCTAATTGGACAACCATAAGCCTAGGGAGGATGAAAATGACCTAAATGTTCATCCAAAGACAAAAAAACAACTATTGGATGCAAAAGATTGGTTAAAAACCCTAATTGGACAAGATTAACTGAAGGGAGGACGAAAATGACCTTAATGTTGATCCAATTACACAAAACACCTGTTGGATGCACAAGATTGGTTAAAAACCCTAATTGGACAACAATTAGCCTAGGGAGGACGAAAATAACCTAATTGTTCATCCAATGACAAAAAAACACCTATTGGATGCACAACATTAATTAGAAACCCCAATTGGACATGATTAAGTTTAGGGAGGACGAAAATGACCTAAATGTTCATCCAATGACACAAAACACCTATTGGATGCACAAGATTGGTTAGAAACCCTAATTGGACAAGATTAAGTGTAGGGAGGACGAAAAGGACCTAAATGTTCATCCAACGACACAAAAACACCTATTGGATGCACAAGATTGGTTAGAAACCCTAATTGGACAAGATTAAGTGTAGGGATGACGAAAAAGACCTAAATTTTCATCCAATGACACAAAAACACCTATTGGATGCACAAGATTGGTTAAAAACCCTAATTGGACAACATTAAGTGTAGGGAGGACGAAAATGACCTAAATGCTCATCCAATAACACAAAACACCTATTGGATGAACATGATTGGTTAAAAACCCTAATTGGACAAGAATTAGCCTAGGTAGGACGAAAATGACCTAATTGTTCAACCAATAACACAAAAACACCTATTGGATTCACAAGATTGGTTAAAAACCCCAATTGGACATGATTAAGTTTAGGAAGGACGAAAATGACCTAAATGTTCATCGAATTGCACAAAACACCTATTGGATGCACAACATTAGTTAGAAACCCTAATTGGACAAGATTAAGTATAGGGAGGGCGAAAAGGACCTAAATGTTCATCCAATAACACAAAAACACCTATTGGATGCAGAAGATTGGTTAAAAACCCTAATTGGACAAGAATAAGCCTAGGGAGGACGAAAATGACCTAATTGTTCATCCAATGACACAAACACACCTATTGGATGCACAAGATTGGTTAGAAACCCTAATTGGACAAGAATAAGCCTAGGAAGACGAACATGACCTAATTGTTCCTCCAATTACACAAACGCAACTATTGGATGCACAAGATTGGTTAAAAACCCTAATTGGACAAGCATAAGCCTAGGGAGGATGAAAATGACCTAAATGTTCATCCAAAGACACAAAAACACCTATTGGATGCACAAGATTGGTTAGAAACCCTAATTGGACAAGATTAAGTTTAGGGAGGATGAAAATGACCTAATTGATCATCCAATGACACAAACACACCTATTGGATGCACAAGATTGGTTAGAAACCCTAATTGGACAAGAATAAGCCTAGGGAGAACGAAAATGACCTAATTGTTCCTCCAATGACACAAACGCAACTATTGGATGCACAAGATTTGTTTGACATTCTAATTGGACAAGCATAAGCCTAGGAAGACGAAAATGACCTAATTGCTCATCCAATTACACAAACGCAACTATTGGATGCACAAGATTGGTTAAAAAACCTAATTGGACAAGCATAAGCCTAGGGAGGATAAAAATGACGTAAATATTCATCCAAAGACACAAAAACACCTATTGGACGCACAAGATTGGTTAGAAACCCTAATTGGACAAGATTATGTTTAGGGAGGATGAAAATGACCTAATTGTTCATCCAATGACACAAACACACCTATTGGATGCACAAGATTGGTTAGAAATCCTAATTGGAAAAGAATAAGCCTAGGAAGACGAAAATGACCTAATTGTTCATCCAATGACACAAACGCAACTATTGGATGCACAAGATTGGTTAAAAACCCTAATTGGACAACCATAAGCCTAGGGAGGATGAAAATGACCTAAATGTTCATCCAAAGACACAAAAACTCCTATTGGATGCAAAAGATTGGTTAAAAACCCTAATTGGACAAGATTAGGTGTAGGGAGGACGAAAATGACCTAAATGTTCGTCCAATGACACAAAAACACCTATTAGATGCACAAGATTGGTAAAAAACCCTAATTGGAAACAAATTAGCCTTGGGAGGACGAAAATGACCTAAATGTTCCTCCAATGACACAAAAACACCTATTGGATGCACAAGATTGGTTAAAAACCCTAATTGGACAAGATTAACTAAAGGGAGGACGAAAATGACCTTAATGTTGATCCAATGACACAAAACACCTGTTGGATGCACAAGATTGGTTAAAAACCCTAATTGGACAACAATTAGCCTAGGGAGGACGAAAATGACCTAATTGTTCATCCAATGACAAAAAAACACCTATTGGATGCACAACATTAATTAGAAACCCCTAATTGGACAAGATTAAGTGTAGGGAGGACGAAAAGGACCTAAATGTTCATCCAACGACACAAAAACACCTATTGGATGCACAAGATTGGTTAGAAACCCTAATTGGACAAGATTAAGTGTAGCGATGACGAAAATGACCTAAATTTTCATCCAATGAGACAAAAACATCTATTGGATGCACAAGATTGGTTAAAAACCCTAATTGGACAACATTAAGTGTAGGGAGGACGAAAATGACCTAAATGTTCATCCAATAACACAAAACACCTATTGGATGAACATGATTGGTTAAAAACCCTAATTGGACAAGAATTAGCCTAGGTAGGACGAAAATGACCTAATTGTTCAACCAATAACACAAAAACACCTATTGGATTCACAAGATTGGTTAAAAACCCTAATTGGACATGATTAAGTTTAGGGAGGACGAAAATGACCTAAATGTTCATCGAATTGCACAAAACACCTATTGGATGCACAAGATTGGTTAAAAACCCTAATTCGACAAGAATTAGCCTACGGATGACGAAAATGACCTAATTGTTCATCCAATGATACATAAACACCTATTGGATGGACAAGATTGGTTAGAAATCCTAATTGGACAAGATTAAGTTTAGGGAGGACGAAAGTGACCTAAATGTTCATCCAATGACACAAAACACCTATTGGATGCACAAGATTGGTTAGAAACCCTAATTGGACAAGATTAACTGTAGGGAGGAAGAAAATGACCTTAATGTTGATCCAATGACACAAAACACCTGTTGGATGCACAAGATTGGTTAAAAACCCTAATTGGACAACAATTAGCCTAGGGAGGACGAAAATGACCTAATTGTTCATCCAATGACAAAAAAACACCTATTGGATGCACAACATTAATTAGAAACCCCAATTGGACATGATTAAGTTTAGGGAGGACGAAAATGACCTAAATGTTCATCCAATGACACAAAACACCTATTGGATGCCCAACATTAGTTAGAAACCCAAATTGGACAAGATTAAGGGTTGGGAGGACGAAAAGGACCTAAATGTTCATTCAATAACACAAAAACACCTATTGGATGCACAAGATTGGTTAAAAACCCTAATTGGACAAGAATAAGCCTAGGGAGGACGAAAATGACCTAATTGTTCATCCAATGACACAAACACACCTATTGGATGCACAAGATTGGTTAGAAACGCTAATTGGACAAGAATAAGCCTAGGAAGACGAACATGACCTAATTGTTCCTCCAATTACACAAACGCAACTATTGGATGCACAAGATTGGTTAAAAACCCTAATTGCACAAGCATAAGCCTAGGGAGGATGAAAATGACCTAAATGTTCATCCAAAGACACAAAAACACCTATTGGATGCACAAGATTGGTTAGAAACCCTAATTGGACAAGATTAAATTTAGGGAGGATGAAAATGACCTAATTGATCATCCAATGACACAAACACACCTATTGGATGCACAAGATTGGTTAGAAACCCTAATTAGACAAGAATAAGCCTAGGGAGAACGACAATGACCTAATTGTTCCTCCAATGACACAAACGCAACTATTGGATGCACAAGATTGGTTAGAAATTCTAATTGGACAAGCATAAGCCTACGAAGACGAAAATGACCTAATTGCTCATCCAATTACACAAACGCAACTATTGGATGCACAAGATGGGTTAAAAACCCTAATTGGACAAGCATAAGCCTAGGGAGGATAAAAATGACGTAAATGTTCATCCAAAGACACAAAAACACCTATTGGACGCACAACATTGGTTAGAAACCCTAATTGGACAAGATTATGTTTAGGGAGGATGAAAATGACCTAATTGTTTATCCAATGACACAAACACACCTATTGGATGCACAAGATTGGTTAGAAACCCTAATTGGAAAAGAATAAGCCTAGGAAGACAAAAATGACCTAATTGTTCATCCAATGACACAAACGCAACTATTGGATGCACAAGATTGGTTAAAAACCCTAATTGGACAAGCATAAGCCTAGGGAGGATGAAAATGACCTAAATGTTCATCAAAAGACACAAAAACACCTATTGGATGCAAAAGATTGGTTAAAAACCCTAATTGGACAAGATTAGGTGTAGGGAGGACGAAAATGACCTAAATGTTCGTCCAATGACACAAAAACACCTATTAGATGCACAGGATTGGTAAAAACCCCTAATTGGAAACAAATTAGCCTTGGGAGGACGAAAATGACCTAAATGTTCCTCCAATGACACAAAAACACCTATTGGATGCACAAGATTGGTTAAAAACCCTAATTGGACAAGATTAACTAAAGGGAGGACGAAAATGACCTTAATGTTGATCCAATGACACAAAACACCTGTTGGATGCACAAGATTGGTTAAAAACCCTAATTGGACAACAATTAGCCTAGGGAGGACGAAAATGACCTAATTGTTCATCCAATGACAAAAAAACACCTATTGGATGCACAACATTAATTAGAAACCCCAATTGGACATGATTAATTTTAGGGAGGACGAAAATGACTTAAATGTTCATCCAATGACACAAAACACCTATTGGATGCACAAGATTGGTTAGAAACCCTAATTGGACAAGATTAAGTGTAGGGAGGACGAAAAGGACCTAAATGTTCATCCAACGACACAAAAACACCTATTGGATGCACAAGATTGGTTAGAAACCCTAATTGGACAAGATTAAGTGTAGCGATGACGAAAATGACCTAAATTTTCATCCAATGACACAAAAACATCTATTGGATGCACAAGATTGGTTAAAAACCCTAATTGGACAACATTAAGTGTAGGGAGGACGAAAATGACCTAAATGTTCATCCAATAACACAAAACACCTATTGGATGAACATGATTGGTTAAAAACCCTAATTGGACAAGAATTAGCCTAGGTAGGACGAAAATGACCTAATTGTTCAACCAATAACACAAAAACACCTATTGGATTCACAAGATTGGTTAAAAACCCTAATTGGACATGATTAAGTTTAGGGAGGACGAAAATGACCTAAATGTTCATCGAATTGCACAAAACACCTATTGGATGCACAAGATTGGTTAAAAACCCTAATTCGACAAGAATTAGCCTACGGATGACGAAAATGACCTAATTGTTCATCCAATGATACATAAACACCTATTGGATGGACAAGATTGGTTAGAAATCCTAATTGGACAAGATTAAGTTTAGGGAGGACGAAAGTGACCTAAATGTTCATCCAATGACACAAAACACCTATTGGATGCACAAGATTGGTTAGAAACCCTAATTGGACAAGATTAACTGTAGGGAGGAAGAAAATGACCTTAATGTTGATCCAATGACACAAAACACCTGTTGGATGCACAAGATTGGTTAAAAACCCTAATTGGACAACAATTAGCCTAGGGAGGACGAAAATGACCTAATTGTTCATCCAATGACAAAAAAACACCTATTGGATGCACAACATTAATTAGAAACCCCAATTGGACATGATTAAGTTTAGGGAGGACGAAAATGACCTAAATGTTCATCCAATGACACAAAACACCTATTGGATGCCCAACATTAGTTAGAAACCCAAATTGGACAAGATTAAGGGTTGGGAGGACGAAAAGGACCTAAATGTTCATTCAATAACACAAAAACACCTATTGGATGCACAAGATTGGTTAAAAACCCTAATTGGACAAGAATAAGCCTAGGGAGGACGAAAATGACCTAATTGTTCATCCAATGACACAAACACACCTATTGGATGCACAAGATTGGTTAGAAACGCTAATTGGACAAGAATAAGCCTAGGAAGACGAACATGACCTAATTGTTCCTCCAATTACACAAACGCAACTATTGGATGCACAAGATTGGTTAAAAACCCTAATTGCACAAGCATAAGCCTAGGGAGGATGAAAATGACCTAAATGTTCATCCAAAGACACAAAAACACCTATTGGATGCACAAGATTGGTTAGAAACCCTAATTGGACAAGATTAAATTTAGGGAGGATGAAAATGACCTAATTGATCATCCAATGACACAAACACACCTATTGGATGCACAAGATTGGTTAGAAACCCTAATTAGACAAGAATAAGCCTAGGGAGAACGACAATGACCTAATTGTTCCTCCAATGACACAAACGCAACTATTGGATGCACAAGATTGGTTAGAAATTCTAATTGGACAAGCATAAGCCTACGAAGACGAAAATGACCTAATTGCTCATCCAATTACACAAACGCAACTATTGGATGCACAAGATGGGTTAAAAACCCTAATTGGACAAGCATAAGCCTAGGGAGGATAAAAATGACGTAAATGTTCATCCAAAGACACAAAAACACCTATTGGACGCACAACATTGGTTAGAAACCCTAATTGGACAAGATTATGTTTAGGGAGGATGAAAATGACCTAATTGTTTATCCAATGACACAAACACACCTATTGGATGCACAAGATTGGTTAGAAACCCTAATTGGAAAAGAATAAGCCTAGGAAGACAAAAATGACCTAATTGTTCATCCAATGACACAAACGCAACTATTGGATGCACAAGATTGGTTAAAAACCCTAATTGGACAAGCATAAGCCTAGGGAGGATGAAAATGACCTAAATGTTCATCAAAAGACACAAAAACACCTATTGGATGCAAAAGATTGGTTAAAAACCCTAATTGGACAAGATTAGGTGTAGGGAGGACGAAAATGACCTAAATGTTCGTCCAATGACACAAAAACACCTATTAGATGCACAAGATAGGTTAAAAACCCTAATTGGAAACAAATTAGCCTTGGGAGGACGAAAATGATCTAAATGTTCATCCAATGACACAAAAACACCTATTGGATGCACAAGATTGGTTAAAAACCCTAATTGGATAAGATTAACTGAAGGGAGGACGAAAATGACCTTAATGTTGATCCAATGACACAAAACACCTGTTGGATGCACAAGATTAATTAAAAACCCTAATTGGACAACAATTAGCCTAGGGAGGACGAAAATGACCTAACTGTTCATCCAATGACAAAAAAACACCTATTGGATGCACAACATTAATTAGAAACCCCAATTGGACATGATTAAGTTTAGGGAGGACGAAAATGACCTAAATGTTCATCCAATGACACAAAACACCTATTGGATGCACAAGATTGGTTAGAAACCCTAATTGGACAAGATTAAGTGTAGGGAGGACGAAAAGGACCTAAATGTTCATCCAATGACACAAAAATACCTATTGGATGCACAAGATTGGTTAAAAACCCTAATTGGACAAGAATAAGCCTAGGGAGGACGAAAATGACCTAATTGTTCATCCAATGACACAAACACACCTATTGGATGCACAAGATTGGTTAGAAACCCTAATTGGACAAGAATAAGCCTAGGAAGACGAAAATGACCTAATTGTTCCTCCAATTACACAAACGCAACTATTGGATGCACAAGATTGGTTAAAAACCCTAATTGGACAAGCATAAGCCTAGGGAGGATGAAAATTACCTAAATGTTCATCCAAAGACACAAAAACACCTATTGGATGCACAAGATTGGTTAGAAACCCTAATTGGACAAGATTAAGTTTAAGGAGGATGAAAATGACCTAATTGATCATCCAATGACACAAACACACCTATTGGATGCACAAGATTGGTTAGAAACCCTAATTGGACAACAATAAGCCTAGGGAGATCGAAAATGACCTAATTGTTCCTCCAATGACACAAACGCAACTATTGGATGCACAAGATTGGTTAGAAATTCTAATTGGACAAGCATAAGCCTAGGAAGACGAAAATGACCTAATTGCTCATCCAATTACACAAACGCAACTATTGGATGCACAAGATTGGTTAAAAACCCTAATTGGACAAGCATAAGCCTAGGGAGGATAAAAATGACGTAAATGTTCATCCAAAGACACAAAAACACCTATCGGACGCACAAGATTGGTTAGAAACCCTAATTGGACAAGATTATGTTTAGGGAGGATGAAAATGACCTAATTGTTCATCCAATGACACAAACACACCTATTGGATGCACAAGATTGGTTAGAAACCCTAATTGGAAAAGAATAAGCCTAGGAAGACGAAAATGACCTAATTGTTCATCCAATGACACAAACGCAACTATTGGATGCACAAGATTGGTTAAAAACCCTAATTGGACAAGCATAAGCCTAGGGAGGATGAAAATGACCTAAATGTTCATCCAAAGACACAAAAACACCTATTGGATGCAAAAGATTGGTTGAAAACCCTAATTGGACAAGATTAGGTGTAGGGAGGACGAAAATGACCTAAATGTTCATCCAATGACACAAAAACACCTATTGGATGCACAAGATTGGTTAAAAACCCTAATTGGACAAGATTAACTGAAGGGAGGACGAAAATGACCTTAATGTTGATCCAATGACACAAAACACCTGTTGGATGCACAAGATTGGTTAAAAACCCTAATTGGACAACAATTAGCCTAGGGAGGACGAAAATGCCCTAATCATTCATCCAATGACAAAAAAACACCTATTGGATGCACAACGTTAATTAGAAACCCCAATTGGACATGATTAAGTTTAGGGAGGACGAAAATGACCTAAATGTTCATCCAATGACACAAAACACCTATTGGATGCACAAGATTGGTTAGAAACCCTAATTGGACAAGATTAAGTGTAGAGAGGACGAAAAGGACCTAAATGTTCATCCAATGACACAAAAACACCTATTGGATGCACAAGATTGGTTAAAAACCCTAATTGGACAAGAATAAGCCTAGGGAGGACGAAAATGACCTAATTGTTCATCCAATGACACAAACACACCTATTGGATGCACAAGATTGGTTTGAAACCCTAATTGGACAAGAATAAGCCTAGGAAGACGAAAATGACCTAATTGTTCCTCCAATTACACAAACGCAACTATTGGATGCACAAGATTGGTTAAAAACCCTAATTGGACAAGCATAAGCCTAGGGAGGATGAAAATGACCTAAATGTTCATCCAAAGACACAAAAACACCTATTGGATGCACAAGATTGGTTAGAAACCCTAATTGGACAAGATTAAGTTTAGGGAGGATGAAAATGACCTAATTGATCATCCAATGACACAAACACGCCTATTGGATGCACAAGATTGGTTAGAAACCCTAATTGGACAAGAATAAGCCTAGGGAGAACGAAAATGACCTAATTGTTCCTCCAATGACACAAACGCAACTATTGGATGCACAAGATTGGTTAGAAATTCTAATTGGACAAGCATAAGCCTAGGAAGACGAAAATGACCTAATTGCTCATCCAATTACACAAACGCAACTATTGGATGCACAAGATTGGTTAAAAACCCTAATTGGACAAGCATAAGCCAAGGGAGGATAAAAATGACGTAAATGTTCATCCAAAGACACAAAAACACCTAGGGATGAACATGATTGGTTAAAAACCCTAATTGGACAAGAATTAGCCTAGGGATAACGAAAATGACCTAATTGTTCCTCCAATGACACAAAAACACCTATTGGATGCACAAGATTGGTTAGAAACCCTAATTGGACAAGATTAAGTGTAGGGATGACGAAAATGACCTAATTGTTCATCCAATGACACAAACGCAACAATTGGAAGCACAAGATTGGTTAGAAACCCTACTTGGACAAGAATAATCCTAGGGAGGATGAAAATGACCTAATGGTTCATCCAATGACACAAAAACACCTATTGGATGCACAAGATTGGTTAAAAACCCTAATTGGACAACATTAAGCCTAGGGAGGACGAAAATGACCTAATTGTTTATCCAATGACAAACACACCTATTGGATGCACAAGATTGGTTAGAAACCCTAATTGGAAAAGAATAAGCCTAGGAAGACGAAAATGACCTAATTGTTCATCCAATGACACAAACGCAACTATTGGATGCACAAGATTGGTTAAAAACCCTAATTGGACAAGCATAAGCCTAGGGAGGATGAAAATGACCTAAATGTTCATCCAAAGACACAAAAGCACCTATTGGATGCAAAAGATTGGTTGAAAACCCTAATTGGAGAAGATTAGGTGTAGGGAGGACGAAAATGACCTAAATGTTCGTCCAATGACACAAAAACACCTATTAGATGCACAAGAGTGGTTAAAAACCCTAATTGGAATCAAATTAGCCTTGGGAGGACGAAAATGACCAAAATGTTCATCCAATGACACAAAAACACCTATTGGATGCACAAGATTGGTTAAAAACCCTAATTGGACAAGATTAACTGAAGGGAGGACGAAAATGACCTTAATGTTGATCCAATGACACAAAACACCTGTTGGATGCACAAGATTGGTTAAAAACCCTAATTGGACAACAATTAGCCTAGGGAGGACGAAAATGACCTAATTATTCATCCAATGACAAAAAAACACCTATTGGATGCACAACATTAATTAGAAACCCCAATTGGACACGATTAAGTTAAGGGAAGACGAAAATGACCTAAATGTTCATCCAATGACACAAAACACCTATTGGATGCACAAGATTGGTTAGAAACCCTAATTGGACAAGATTAAGTGTAGGGAGGACGAAAAGGAGCTAAATGTTCATCCAATGACGCAAAAACTCCTATTGGATGCACAAGATTGGTTAAAAACCCTACTTGGACAAGAATAAGCCTAGGGAGGACGAAAATGACCTAATTGTTCATCCAATGACACAAACACACCTATTGGATGTACAAGATTGGTTAGAAACCCTAATTGGACAAGCATAAGCCTAGGAAGACGAAAATGACCTAATTGCTCATCCAATTACACAAACGCAACTATTGGATGCACAAGATTGGTTAAAAACCCTAATTGGACAAGCATAAGCCTAGGGAGGATAAAAATGACCTAAATGTTCATCCAAAGACACAAAAACACCTATTGGACGCACAAGATTGGTTAGAAACCCTAATTGGACAAAATTATGTTTACGGAGGATGAAAATGACCTAATTGTTCATCCAATGACACAAACACACCTATTGGATGCACAAGATTGGTTAGAAACCCTAATTGGAAAAGAATAAGCCTAGGAAGACGAAAATGACTTAATTGTTCATCCAATGACACAAACGCAACTATTGGATCCACAATATTGGTTAGAAACCCTAATTGGACAAGCATAAGCCTAGGTTGGATGAAAATGACCTAAATGTTCATCCAAAGACACAAAAACACCTATTGGATGCAAAAGATTGGTTAAAAACCCTAATTGGACAAGATTAGGTGCAGGGAGGACGAAAATGACCTAAATGTTCGTCCAATGACACAAAAATACCTATTCGATGCACAAGATTGGTTAAAAACCCTAATTGGACTAGAATAAGCCTAGGGAGGTTGAAAATGACCTAATTGTTCATCCAATCATACAAAACACCTACTGGATGCACAAGATTGGTTAAAAACCCTAATTGGAAAAAAATTAGCCTTGGGAGGACGAAAATGACCTAAATGTTCATCCAATGACACAAAAACACCAATTGGATGCACAAGATTGGTTAGAAACCCTAATTGGACAAGATTAAGTGTAGGGAGGACGAAAATGACCTAAATGTTCATCCAATGACACAAAACACCTATTGGATGCACAAGATTGGTTGAAAACCCTAATTGGACAAGAATTAGCCTAGTGAGGACGAAAATGACCTAATTGTTAATCCAAAGAGACAAAAACACCTATTGGATGCTCAAGATTGGTTAGAAACCCTAATTGGACAAGATTAAGTGTAGGGATGACGAAAATGACCTAAATATTCATCCAATGACACAAAAACACCTATTGGATGCACAAGATTGGTTAGCAACCCTAATTGGACAAGATTAAGTGTAGGGAGGACGAAAATGACCTAAATGTTCATCCAATGACACAAAAACACCTATTGGATGCACAAGATTGGTTAAAAACACTAATTGGACAAGATTATGTTTAGGGAGGATGAAAATGACCTAATTGCTCATCCGATGACACAAACACACCTATTGGATGCAAAAGATTGGTTAGAAACCTTAATTGGACAAGAATAAGCCTAGGAAGACGAAAATGACTTAATTGTTCATCCAATGACACAAACGCAACTATTGGATGCACCAGATTGGTTAAAAACCTTAATTGGACAAGCATAAGCCTAGGGAGGATGAAAATGACGTAAATGTTCATCCAAAGACAGAAAAACACCTATTGGATGCAAAAGATTGGTTAAAAACCCTAATTGGACAAGATTAAGTGCAGGGAGGAAGAAAATGACCTAAATGTTCGTCCAATGACACAAAAACACCTATTGGATGCACAAGATTGGTTAAAAACCCTAATTGGACTAGAATAAGCCTAGGGACGTTGAAAATGACCAAATTGTTGATCCAATCATACAAAACACCTACTGGATGCACAAGATTGGTTAAAAACCCTAATTGGAAAAAAATTAGCCTTGGGAGGACGAAAAAGACCTAAATGTTCATCCAATGACACAAAAACACCAATTGGATGCACAAGATTGGTTAAAAACCCTAATTGGACAAGATTAAGTGTAGGGAGGACGAAAATGACCTAAATATTCATCCAATGACACAAAAACACCTATTGGATGCACAAGATTGGTTAAAAACCCTAATTGGACAACATTAAGTGTAGGGAGGACGAAAATGACCTAAATGTTCATCCAATGACACAAAACACCTATTGGATGCACAAGATTGGTTAGAAACCCTAATTGGACAAGATTAAGTGTAGGGATGACGAAAATGACCTAAATATTCATCCAATGACACAAAAACAGCTATTGGATGCACAAGATTGGTTAAAAACCCTAATTGGACAACATTAAGTGTAGGGAGGACGAAAATGACCTAAATGTTCATCCAATAACACAAAACACCTATTGGATGAACATGATCGGTTAAAAACCCTAATTGGACAAGAATTAGCCTAGGGAGGACGAAAATGACCTAATTGTTCAACCAATAACACAAAAACACCTATTGGATTCACAAGATTGGTTAAAAACCCTAATTGGACATGATTAAGTTTAGGGAGGACGAAAATGACCTAACTGTTCATCGAATTGCACAAAACACCTATTGGATGCACAAGATTGGTTAAAAACCCTAATTCGACAAGAATTAGCCTACGGATGACGAAAATGACCTAATTGTTCATCCAATGACACATAAACACCTATTGGATGCACAAGATTGGTTAGAAATCCTAATTGGACAAGATTATGTCTAGGGAGGACGAAAGTGACCTAAATGTTGATCCAATGACACAAAACACCTATTGGATGCACAAGATTGGTTAAAAACCCTAATTGGACAAGATTAAGTGTAGGGAGGACGAAAATGACCAAAATATTCATCCAATGACACAAAAACACCTATTGGATGCACAAGATTGGTTAGAAACCCTAATTGGACAAGATTAAGTGTAGGGATGACGAAAATGACCTAAATATTCATCCAATGACACAAAAACACCTATTGGATGCACAAGATTGGTTAAAAACCCTAATTGGACAACATTAAGTGTAGGGAGGACGAAAATGACCTAAATGTTCATCCAATAACACAAAACACCTATTGGATGAACATGATTGGTTAAAAACCCTAATTGGACAAGAATTAGCCTAGGGAGGACGAAAATGACTTAATTGTTCAACCAATAACACAAAAACACCTATTGGATTCACAAGATTGGTTAAAAACCCTAATTGGACATGATTAAGTTTAGGGAGGACGAAAATGACCTAAATGTTCATCGAATTGCACAAAACACCTATTGGATGCACAAGATTGGTTAAAAACCCTAATTCGACAAGAATTAGCCTACGGATGACGAAAATGACCTAATTGTTCATCCAATGACACATAAACACCTATTGGATGCACAAGATTGGTTAGAAATCCTAATTGGAGAAGATTATGTTTAGGGAGGACGAAAGTGACCTAAATGTTGATCCAATGACACAAAACACCTATTGGATGCACAAGATTGGTTAAAAACCCTAATTGGACAAGATTAAGTGTAGGGAGGACGAAAATGACCAAAATATTCATCCAATGACACAAAAACACCTATTGGATGCACAAGATTGGTTAGAAACCCTAATTGGACAAGATTAAGTGTAGGGATAACGAAAATGACCTAAATATTCATCCAATGACACAAAAACACCTAATGGATGCACAAGATTGGTTAAAAACCCTAATTTGACAACATTAAGTGTAGGGAGGACGAAAATGACCTAAATGTTCATCCAATAACACAAAACACCTATTGGATGAACATGATTTGTTAAAAACCCTAATTGACAAGAATTAGCCTAGGGAGGACGAAAATGACCTAATTGTTCAACCAATAACACAAAAACACCTATTGGATTCACAAGATTGGTTAAAAACCCTAATTGGACATGATTAAGTTTAGGGAGGACGAAAATGACCTAAATGTTCATAGAATTGCACAAAACACCTATTGGATGCACAAGATTGGTTAAAAACCCTAATTTGATAAGAATTAGACTACGGATGACGAAAATGACCTAATTGTTCATCCAATGACACATAAACACCTATTGGATGCACAAGATTGGTTAGAAATCCTAATTGGACAAGATTATGTTTAGGGAGGACGAAAGTGACCTAAATGTTGATCCAATGACACAAAACACCTATTGGATGCACAAGATTGGTTAAAAACCCTAATTGGACAAGATTAAGTGTAGGGAGGACGAAAATGACCAAAATATTCATCCAATGACACAAAAACACCTATTGGATGCACAAGATTGGTTAGAAACCCTAATTGGACAAGATTAAGTGTAGGGATGACGAAAATGACCTAAATATTCATCCAATGACACAAAAACACCTAATGGATGCACAAGATTGGTTAAAAACCCTAATTGGACAACATTAAGTGTAGGGTGGACGAAAATGACCTAAATGTTCATCCAATAACACAAAACACCTATTGGATGAACATGATTTGTTAAAAACCCTAATTGGACAAGAATTAGCCTAGGGAGGACGAAAATAAACCTAATTGTTCAACCAATAACACAAAAACACCTATTGGATTCACAAGATTGGTTAAAAACCCTAATTGGACATGATTAAGTTTAGGGAGGACGAAAATGACCTAAATGTTCATCGAATTGCACAAAACACCTATTGGATGCACAAGATTGGTTAAAAACCCTAATTCGACAAGAATTAGCCTACGGATGACGAAAATGACCTAATTGTTCATCCAATGACACATAAACACCTATTGGATGCACAAGATTGGTTAGAAATCCTAATTGGACAAGATTAA